>JAODAC010038451.1:0-12497 GCA_027575185.1 Mimaenictus wilsoni
GGATTTTTGGGATTTGGGATTTTTGGGATTTGGGATTTTTGGGATTTGGGATTTGGGATTTTTGGGATTTGGGATTTGGGATTTGGGATTTGGGATTTTTGGGATTTTTGGGATTTTCCTGCGCGATGGAGGAAAGCGCCCCGAGTGCTTTCGCATCTGATTCACCTTTGTTCGGCCGTTTGATCTTGATTGTTGTCTTTGCGCGTATATATTTGAGGTTGTGCGCGTTGGCGTTGGGGAAAACGGAACTACGTAGGATAGCAACGACAGCATGAAGGCGGTGAAGGAAGCTAGGAAATTCCCCTGCATATATTCATATTGTATTTGCGAATATGTGATGGAAAATTTGTTGCGAACTATTTTCATATGAGCTTTTCACTTTATGATGCTATTGACGTATTTTCTTTTTAATTTTTGATATGTTCAGTTTCCGACATATGATAATACAGTTACGTTGTTGTGAAATTATTATATTTAATTAATTCCATGTTTAAATTTGGCAATTCACGAAAATTCGGATTGTCAACCGCTGTGATCCTAGCACAACAAATGAATTGGGCTAGCACAACTTTTTAATTAGGGAATTACATTGGAAAGTTGTAATTGTTGAACCGAACGTATTACTCTAATAAAATTAACACCGTTTATTGAAAATTGAAAGACAAATTCACTGGTGTTAAGAAATTGAAGATAGCTCTTGCTACACTATGGAAAACAAGCAAATGAAAGTTCAGTTATTCCCATAAGGAATACATTGTGGCGATTGAATGTTCCTGCTCGAGCTTTATGAAGAGTCACAGCACATCCTGATACTAAAGGAAAATGATTAGAATACAAATAAAAAAGGCCCATCATAACAATGGAACAAGTTACTCACAGTTTACTCCCCACATCACGCGCTTATTGGAATGTGACTTCAAAAATACTATATACATATATTACAATGTTTTTGTCGGGAGTTTCGCCAGAAATTTAAAAAAATCACACAAAGAATTAAATTATAACAAAACATTATTTTAGCCAATCTCTCAAGTTGAAAGAGAAGGCGCAATTTATAAAACTGTTAAAATCGTGTTGTTAATGCGTAAGATATATGCCGCCCAAAATATGCTCGATTCATCTATTTATTCCCCAAGTCAAGAAGTTGTGGCGGTCAATCCATTGCCGCACAAACAAAAACAACAAACCTGAATCACCATCCGCATCAACAAACCTGAATCAGCACTTAATCAGCATCCGCCAAAGTTCGAAACTAAACATCGAGAATGCTGACAAGTCAAAATCGACACGTCGCAGCGAGATCGCAATGCACGTGTTCCGCAGCGACGAACTAAAGAAATGGTCGCGTCAGCATTTTTTTCAGTTTTTCAGTCATTTTTCAGTCAGTCCGAGTCGGTTCGACACCGACGTTCACCAACAGCAAGCCCGACATCAGCTGCCGTCAGAGTCCAAACCGAGTCCCTCACCGGCCGTCGCCACCGACTACTCCGACGACAGCATCCGCCACCAGTGATTTCGCCACTGGCCTTCGTCATCTGCAACACCGACGTCATCCACGGCTTGCCCCCATGACCACAGTCAGCCATTCACCTCCGCCTGCTACCTCCCAGAATCTCCACGCTAATCTCCTTCATTTCTATATTTTTTGTTACAATAAAATCCCACAAAGTTTTACTTGAGAAATATACCTAGCTTTCTTTCCATATTCTAGGAAGTAGGAAAATATTGGAATACTGTATATAATTTGAGATTTTGCAGATAGATGTCACAATAACATAATTTAATATTTTCGTTACCGAAAATTACCGATAGCATGATTAGCCCACTAATGAAATTTCGGTAGCATCGATAGTAATGTACATTATCTATATTTAGATAGGTAAATAATCGTGTGTCACATTATTTGCGGTCGCCCAGCCCCAAACGGCTCGACTGATATTAATTAATAAATTAATTAACGAATTGATGTATATTCTATGGGTATGAGAATATATTTGAAATATTAATTCAAACAGGTAATTAACTATCCCATTTTAAACCGCTACTTGTATAATATTGCGTTACCAACTATGTGTTTTACGCGTCTCCAGTTTTTTAAAAATACATTTCGTCTATAAAAAAAGGAAGAAAAGATAACTCGGATGAAGACAGGAACTTGTTTAGTTTCTGGATGTAGGTACAAGACAAGGAAGCAATTAGTATGCTTATAAAATAAAATAGCGGGAAAGTTAAATAACGATAGATGTTAATAAAATCTTTTTAGTCAAAACTAAGACGGACAATTAAGACACTCCCCTTACAAGTTTTCGTTTCACCCATTGATACTTGATTATAACTTGATTGTAGCTATGCCTTTTAATTTAAAAACTAATAATTTATGAAAATCTTCATTTTAAAAATTCAATAATTATGAATTTATGCCGAAATATTATTGCAAAATATTAAAAGAATTTAATCAGCCGATATTGTGCATATTCATTTCGTTTAAATGCCCGCAGAATAAAATAATGGCATGCAAACAAAGCAGATTAAATGCTTTTATGGTTAAATAACTTTAAATTAATAGTTTTATTTATTTAATGAATTTATATTCTACAATGTTATATGTACGCATTGTTTCTATTACATTGCTTTTGTCTGTCTCATTTTCGAATTTCGCAAATGCAATAAATTTCGTTCGTATTAAAATACGGAACATTATGCAAAGCATATGCGAACCGAGTTTGCATAATATGCAACAGATATTAATCACACGCATAATCCAAACGCAATAATTCATCCAAAACTCCATTGCCGAATTGCCCCGTGTGCTTTTGCGTGCCTTTGTCCTCGGTGCTCGGCTGGTGTTCAGCAGCCGCGCGACAAATTGCAACAGAAGCTGGGCGACGCCGACATCGACACCACTGCATTTGCATTAGGCGTCTCTCACTCGTGCGGAATATCTGCCAAATGCGGTTATGTAAGTTGTGTCGTGCGGCAAGCTACTTGTCGCCGTGCAAAGCGCGCCGCTGAGAAGCATTGTTGCAAACGCGAAAATAATGCGCACAATGCGCATTCGTAGACAAAGTAGACTGCGACCGAATACCAAGTGGATTTCGACGGCGTCGTCGCTCCTATGTGGATGCAATGAAAGCGCATTAGGTTAACTTTGGTAAGCCACTGATATTTGCATGGCAAACCGAACTAATGCAGAAAACATACAAAATCCTATCGACATATGTGGAATTTTGCTGATGTTAGAATGAGAATGAGTTTCATTGGAATAATTGGACAACGTAGAAACGAATGAAGGGGTTATCAAAAATTAAATCCTATTTTAAGGTTTACAGTGACTTCAGGAAAAATGTAAATTTCCTGAAGTCACTTTTGATTGCTTTTAAGGTTAAATTTTAGTTGAAAAAATTTAGACTTTATGAGACAATTAACAACATTTCGAGGTTTACTTAGTCATGTCTTTGTGAACGAATGCAGGATTCTAGTGATTACCTTAGGTTGCTACAGATTATATTAGGTTTACATCAGTTATATTAGCTTAGTTTATATATTTCTTTGATATAAGTGAAACTCACAAATGGGATTAAGCTATGTTAGACCGGAATACGTTGAGGTTAGGTTAGGTTGGGTTATGTAAGGTTATATTAGGTTATACTAGTTTATATTAGGTTATATTAGGTTATATTAGCTTATATTAGCTTATATTAGCTTATATTAGCTTATATTAAGTTATATTAGGTTATATTAGGTTGTATTAGATTATATTAGGTTCTATTAGGTTATATTACGTTATATTAGGTTATATTGGGCTATATTAGGTTATATTGGGTTATATTAGGTTATATTAGGCTGGAATAGGTTATTTTTTTTTATTTATTCAACAACCTTTTTCTACCACATAGTAATGTAAGGGAATAGTAACTTTCACCCGGTCCAATCCGGTCTCGCTACTGATGGTACTTGCCCTGAACTTTTTGTGCATATGGTATTTTCTGGGGACAAGCGAATCGCCCAACCTTCGTTCGCATTTTTACCGCGAAATATGGAGTTCGCGGGCGGCGTCGCAGCCGCTTGTTGAGTGGGGAGACCAAGTGGTCACCCATCCAACGCCTAGCTACGTCCGTCGTTGCATAACTGCAGTGATCTAACGAGCACCAAGCTCCATAACGCGGCAAGCCGCCGCTTAAATTAGTTTATATAAGATTATATTTGGTTATATTTCTGATACTAGGTCAGATTAGATTATATTAGGTTGTATAAGGTCATTTAATTCGTCTAAAATATCGGTCGCCATCAGGCATTTTTCTCCCATGAGGAACATCCCATCCCCAGTTTGAGGCCTTTTCTCCAAGGGGGAACCGCACCTTTGGGGCATTATTCACAATTACAACTTCGCGATCCCTTAAGCACCTACGAACCACATTGAGCATCACTGGGTTAGAATAAGGTAAATCAGGTTACGTTAGAACAGACGACAGTATTGAATTAAATTGTCTATGTTGTATTGGGCTTACAATTAGACTAAATCAAGGGTGAGCAACTCTTTTTATGACCTGGCCAGTAAAAACGGGTCTGGCCGTCCACATCTCAAATTTTCAAATACGGGGCGCACAAATATGTTCAGCGGGTCTCCAATTACTCATCTCCCTTTTATAATTTTAATAGTTTAAAAATTAAATAAATTTTGATGTGACATAAGAAAATGATTAGTTGCACCCAAATTTAAATGAAATAAAATTGCATAGATACATTTAGATCCAGAACGTTAAATAAATTTAATTTTATGGTAATTATTTTTTATCACGCTTCGTTTTGTATATTTCACTATTTTATATTAAATTAGTTTCACTATTTTCTATTAAATTAGTTTCACTATTTTATATTAAATTAGTTTCACTATTTGATATTAAATTAGTTTCACTATTTTATATTAAATTATTTTAAATTATTACACATCATTGTGCAATGGTGGAATTCCAGTAATTACGTTACGTGAAATTAAACGCGGTGGAAATAATTTTTTACAAAAGCGAATAGATATTTTGACACGGCTATGCAATAAACATCTGGCATAGTGCGGCCAAAATATCTGCCACTCGGAGCCACCCACGAAATTAATGCAATTAATAAAGCACTTTGCGAACGCAGTCACCGCAATAATGAATATTCATCAACAATATCGCAATATTGTAGGAAAGCGTATAAATTCCTATTCGCAGCGACGTAGAATAAATGATGGCATAAGTCCGAATTACGCTCCCTTAATGCCTTAGACAAACACGGCATAAATGCCGAAACAATTTCTATTTTCTACTTTTCTATATTTATACACCCACACCCATTTATATTTCCTAAGGGTAATTTCTCACATAAAGCTATTTGAATAATTGGAAGGGATTATCTATTCATTTCGATATTGTTAAGAATTTCCTGGCAATATCCCAGGACTCATACTGAAGAATCAAGTTTATATACAACGAAACTAAAGTCAATACGTTTCGGGACGACGACTATGAACAACAGTCATCTCTAGGATAGTATTGTTAGTCATAGTCATATTGATAGTCATTTGTTAGTCATGACAAGACCCAATTCAGATAGAGAGTATCAGTATCCGACTATGAACAAATATTCAGTTCTGTGCGTAAAAAAAGATGCTGGGAAATGACTATAAGTACATACCTTCATCATTGCACCTTAATACATCGCTTCATATATAAAGGAACCCTAAGTATATAACGATTAACTGCATTTGCAAAGCGTAATGTATGCGTTAATGCATGGTAATCACTCAGTTACGAATAATTTCGCTGGCCGTCGCAACGCGCGACAAAGTAAATGACTCGCGACGTGTGTAATTAATTCGCCCGCAATTAATGATAACTCAATTGTGACGTGGCTCACGTGCGGCACGGCACACACTCGTTCATTGGATAATTTATTGCTTCGTTTAATGACTGCCGGCTTGAATCATCCACCGATGGTGTATTGATTTCATTCACGCAAGTGTAGCGTGTGTTTGCGCGCTTTCGACGAGAAGGTAAAAGAAAGGTGATTGCGAAATGCGAGCCCTCGCCCGACGGCAGAGTCTTTTCACTGCAGATGCCACGATAAATGCTGACTTGATGGAATTGTTTGGTTTAATTAAATTTCCGTTGCCTTTGCCGAGGAATAGCTACTAGATGAGGTCAAATTGGCTTTCATTGCAGGCAACTAAATGTACATCCGTTTATGTTTCGGTATATTTCGATGCAATTTTGAGCTCAATTCAACTAATAGAATTAGAATTCGAGTGAAAATTAAACGTGAAAGGTTATGTTATTTAACTAGTGATGGATAACAAATAATTCCGGATCCAATACTTTGAACGATCTAAACATCACTTCCACACATAGTCTCAATCATGTAGTTGTACAATGTAAACTATATTGTAAAAAATAAATTATTAAAAATGGGACTGAAACTGCCCGCCTGGGTAGTTTAGTGGGTAACACCTCGGCGTATCACGCCGGCGGACGAGGTTCGAGTCCTCGGTCGGGCACCTCTTTGTGTTTGAATTATGCAGACACATTACCACATACCCACCCACACATTTTTACAAATAACACAACACTCTACACACTATTCAACACTACAACTCACTATAAAAACTTACAAACTCAACTGTACACTACAACCAACACATTCAAACCTACACAGTGTACAACTACTGAAATCTACTATCACCAACAACACCTATCAACATCAACAACAACAACAACAACAACAACAACAACAAAACATTGTAAACAAACAATAATAAAAATGTATCATCTCGGAAAGACCTCAATGGTCGATAGAGAATAAATAATAAAACATATGAATTATTATTATTGGGACTGAAACATAAAAATTAAAATGATTTTAATTTATAATAGTTAAAAATTTGCAAGTTTGAATAAAATGACGTTTTCGTTGGATTGGAAATAACTGATCCTTGTCAAAATAATAAACGTGGTCTTTTTGTGAATATAAATGTGATGGAATGACGGTAGAAAATTGAGTAATAACATCGATTTTGCCCATCGCTCACCTTGGCTAAAATTAAAGTTTGTCAACGCATCACGTGGTATACCGCCGGCTGGCTGACGGCCCGATCACTGAACGGTTCATCGACGCCGCCATTACTGGTCGACTGCGTCAATCGCTTTTGTTTGAAGTCCCCTTCGACGGTTTAATGCACATTAAAGTTTGCTAACACGACCTTCAGCACCGGTCGCGTATCTAGTTCGCGTGGCGACGCTTTAATCACAACCACCCATGGCCATCGGGTGCGAGCACACTCTCAAAATGTGCATGAGTGCAATTATCTCTCACGTCTTGCCGAACACTTAGGAAATTCCCTCGCGGAATTGCGACTACGAATCGTTGCAAAATTCGCCCGATTGAGGTGGCATAGAGAGTGCACATTTGTGGAAGTAGAGGAAGCACTTTTGTATAAAAGACTTGTTTCTCCCCACGATAAATTAGTTCCCAGCAAAGTGATAGCAAGTACAAGTTTGTAGAAGATTTGAATTTTGGAGACAAAAGGAAGGAGATTTGATCAATTCGGTGCTTTCAAGTTTGGCGAAAGATAAACGTACACACGGCACTCAGTGGTATCAAATATAACTTGCAACCGTACTGGATACGAAGCAGCAAATAACAAACAATAACTTGTTGCGGTAGTTTGGAAAGTTGACGATTCGTATATGATAAGGATGGGACATGAGGGATTCGTGCTATTGTTCGGCGTACTGTGGGCGGTTCACGTCCAGGGTGTCCCACTGCCAGTCAGCGATGTTCTCAAAGACGAAGGATTGCTGCAGGCGGAAGCAGATAGCGGAAGCGCTGAAAGTGGCAGCAATGTGAATGTTTATCTCGTGCGCTCGAAACGCTTCGAGGACCAGCGCGGTTCGAGCTCAGGGTACGTGTACCGAACCGTGGGCCATGGTGGTCCGACAAGTTACGTATCCTTTCAGACCTCCTACGCGCCTGTAGGAGGAGGGCAGCAACAAGTTGATGTCAAACCGAAAGTAGCGGGCCTGCCTCCACTCCCCGTTGAACTGCCACCTATTACCAAGCATCTTGCAAAGAAAGAGATTGAGAATCACGCTGAGGCTTTCCAAGCTTATGACGGACCTACACATTTAGAGATTATGGTTGCAAAGAAAGAAAAATCCAAAGACGAAAACGATGGTGATCATGATGATGATGACGAAGAGGATTATGAAAATGAAGAAGGTGGAGACGATGAAGAAGAGGACGATGATGAAGAGGAATCAGACGATGAAGAAGAAAAGAAGGTAGAAGTAAAAGGTGCGTCGCATGAAGACTCAAGTCACTCTAAACATGGCTCAAAATCATCATCGGGTTACGCCCAGAAAGAAAACTTCGCCAAGGGAGGGTCAGGTAGCCACGGTAGCGAAAGCAAATCCGGTTCACATTCTACCGCCGACGGTAACAAATCCTCAACGCAAGAAGATGAAGGCCACTTGGCAGAGTCCCACGCTCTTGGGCATTCCCAAGAGGGTGGCTCGCATGCCTCCGAGGAATCCCACAAGAAAGGTTCAAAGACCACCGGATATCACAAAGTCTATCGCAAGGACGAGTACAAAAAGGACCACACGTTCTACGATGAGAAAGACGCACGTGGACATTTCGACAGCTACGGCAACGCACGCAAACAGCACTCCAAAGAAAGTGGTGGATTTCGCACCGGCGGGAAACACGCCAGCGGCCATCATGCGCAGACGCAGGCGGCGAAAGGGCACTACGATAAAGGGCGATATGATCATCAGGATGCCGGTTTTCGTACGCACGACGGCGGCGAGAAAT
Source organism: Mimaenictus wilsoni (assembly GCA_027575185.1). Lineage (NCBI taxonomy): Eukaryota > Metazoa > Arthropoda > Insecta > Coleoptera > Staphylinidae > Mimaenictus > Mimaenictus wilsoni. The sequence continues at coordinate 8,851 of JAODAC010038451.1, forward strand.
ATTACAAAGACCGTGCGGATTACAAGGGTTCAGATGGAAAGCATTCTTATCGAGAGCAAGCTTATTAATCTCGCTAAGCACGTTGGTGGAGGCGCCGGTTACGATGGCGTCGGCGTTCACAACGATGATGATAAATTACTGCGGACGAAAGCGCCTGGAAATGATCCGAATGATATGATGATGTGCTTTCGAGTGGATGATTTTATTGACTTTTAAGGTTACTTACCTAAGATGTACTTTTGTAATAATGATAATAAAATTATACTTGTAAATTGTAGGTTATTTATACTACGTTATACCGTTTTGAGAGTAGTTAATAGACAAAAGTTGAGGCAATCATTCTGGCCGTGTGTAATTTGGTAGCTCCTGATCGTCAGAATGACGACTGTAATTCGATTTACTTGAACAAGTGAATTGATTTGCTACTCGATTTGAGTTAATATGCGCATGGTAATCCATTCGAATGTGTGCAATTGGTTAATTAATTGATAATATTTAGAAAATGAGATGAATCGCAATCAGTATATCAAATAAAATAAATTTTGTTACAGTATTCAAATTAAGCCAATAAAGGTTGTAGTTATTTCAAATGATTTCTTCTTATCATTGTATTGCTTTAAATTACATTCAACTGGAATGTGCAGGATATTTGTAAGAACATCAGTATAAAAAGGCCCTTTCTTCAGTTCCCAGTCAGCCAGTCGTGATGACTAGAACATATTGACGGGTCTTTGAATAAATTCTTAGTGTGTGCATATAATATTTTCTATCTTTTTTATGCAAAAAAAAATGAAAATTGAAATACGAATTTAATTTGTAAAAATTTTAAAAGTTTGTTGTCAAACCGCGTGTTAATTCCTGAACTGTTGCAGTAATCGATCTCTCGATATGCGTAAACGAAAATAAGTCGATTTCGCACATCTAAACGCCTGACATCCCCCTAAATTTTCTATGCCATTTCTATATCTATCTTCTATATCAGCGGTTCTTATTTTCTTTCAATAATTTCATGGTAGGTGTCTCGTTATAAATTCTCCCAGACCTCGCGGACCTCACCCAGTGATATAATGGCAAATCATGGATAGACTAGTGTCTTTGTAACCCCCCCCCCACCCCGTGGCGGGATGTTGGTCAAAATTGATATTTTCAATTCCTGAATTTGCATATACGCCAATCTCTTTCATACAGCTATCTCGTAAGAGACAACTTACAACTTTGATAGTACTGTTAGCATCATCTTCTATTTCTGACAATCGTAATTATTGTTTATTCTATTATATTTATGCAACGGTTATAATATGTTAAAATCGAAATTACAATTAATTGTTCTGGAATATCAAAGGGCATTTGATGAATTCAATTTTCATTAAACAAGTATCGTGTTTCACGATTATATGTCTATCATTTAAACGTTACTTTAATTATGCCGTAAAACTAAGAGTAATATCAATTATTAATTGACACATAAACACTAATGCAATCTGAATATGATTTATATGTCCAGCCAAGTGGCGCAGTGATCTGATCTATGGCTACTGACCATGAGGTCCCGGGTTCGATTCTCGGTGGGGAGGCATAGTAAAGTGAATTCTTCTTCTTATCAATAGTATTGGCCTCTAATATGACTAATTACATTGAAAAAGAATTGAATAGAGCTAATGACCATAGTAGTCGATGCTCGGTAAGCTCAAACAAAAAAAATATATGATTTATGTTAATAAGCATCGACTGTGTGTGACTCCATGACAGTTGCTGTCATTTCATCCGGTAGGATGCATCATATTTCCACACTTCATGAATATGAACTATTTATTCGTTCAATGAATTGATTTTATGATTTTATTAAATGATTTTAACAGCAAACGTTCTTGAATTATCAGAACATACTGTCATTCGTTTATTAAATTTCAAAGGCAATTACTTTTCTAAAATATGCGGAACCTATCTGACGAGGAAACGGAATGAAATATTTGATTATACAGGAATATTTCATATGAGTATGGGCGTTGCCATAGGTGCCGAAGCCCGCAACCTCTTAGAATCTTTTTTTTATCGCAAAGCGAACCGAAGCATGTCAACATCGGACAGAATGATTGGTCTCGAGACTTTTATTCGACAGGTTTAACTGTACTACCATATTACCTGTTAATTAAATTCAGCAAAATGAGCAGTATCATCAATGACAAGGACTATAATGCGCTATAAATCAACATATATGCACATAACACAGTGTTATGATTCTATTCGTTAATGTTATAGATATAAATCATTTTAGATAACCACATTATCTGATAATAGGCACTCGGTATATTATCATCTGAAAGGTCACTGTAATAATTCAAATTCTAGAGAAAGCAGTCGATACAGTACCAAGGCAGTTACTAAGGGAAATCTTAAAAACACGAGTTATATATTAAAATAAATAACGGATTAAGACAGCGAGGTGGATTAAACCCCATTCTCTTTATAACATATATGGGCAAAATAATCAAAAAACAAAAGAAAAAATTAAAAACATAACAAAAGTCATAGAAAGATGGTGCCAATAAAGGTATCAGAAGGGGCTTTTGCAGATGATATAGTATTAATAACAAACAGTGAAAATGAATTGCAAGAGGGATTAGATATATGGAACGAAACCCTGAAATAGTACAAAATGAAACTAAATATAAGCAAGACAATAGTGATGGTCATAGGTGAGAAACAAAATATTTATATAAAGATAGAAAAGAAGTAATAGAGCAAGTAAATAGTTTCAAATATTTAGGAATTAATATAACAGCAGAAGGAAAACAGGAAGCAGAAATAAGTGCCAGAATTGAGAGTGCTATAAAAACATATTACCAATTGAACAATGGTATACTTAATAAAAAAGAGGTATCAAACAAGACTCTGGCGGCAATCCATTGCCGCACAAACAATATTACGATCAACAAACCACAATCACAATCAACATCAATAAACCATAATATGCACGTAATCAACATCCGCCGAGACTAAACATCGAAAATGCTGACATCTCAAAATCGACACGGCGCCGCGTTATCGCTACCACGTGTTCCGCACTAACGAATTAAAGAAATGGTCGCGTCAGCATTTTCACCTACGATATATAGTCGACATTTCGTCATCACATTCATTCAGTAGCTCATTGTCAGTCGACGCCGTAGTCCACCAACAGCGAGCCCGACACCAGCTGCGGCCACCAGAGGGTCCGCCGTCACAGAGAGTCCACACCGAGTCCCTCACCGGCCGTCTCCAACGACTGCACCGGCGCCAGCAGCCGCCACCGAGTCCGCTACCGGCCGTCGTCACCAGTGAGGCTCACATCAACCTGCCTGCCCCGTCGACCAGTACGAGCCGATCGTCTCCAGCTGCCGTCTCCGCCTGGATCTCCTCGTTATCTAAATCTCATTCATCTTGTATTTCATTTCGTGTATTGTGATATAATAAAATCCCACAAGACTATACAAAACCATACATCTACCTATTTTGACATATGGAAGTGAAAGCCGGTGAAACAAATAGAGAAGAAACAACTAAATTGGTGAGAACATCTAGTAAGAATGACAGAAGATAGACTAGTAAAACAAATTTGGCAAGCGAAAGCTGCAATAAACAGAAAAAGAGGTAGACCCAGAAAAGAG
>JAODAC010038462.1:0-128005 GCA_027575185.1 Mimaenictus wilsoni
CGAACACTATTCCTAAATATTTTATAAAAGGAGACGCTTGGACTAAAGATCCGTTTAAGGATATATTAGGAGAGTTACCATTTCTTCGATGGTACGGAAGTAATAGTTGACATTTTCTCCCGTTAATGGATAGATGCCATTTTTGAAGCCAACTGTTTACCTCATCACTGTGCGATTGTAGTTATTCGCAGCTTTTATTCAAGGAATTGCTGTGTGATATAATGGCTGAGTCATCTGCGTACTGTAGGATATATATGGAGGATAATGGAGATTGGGGGATGTCGAAACAGAAAATGGTATACAACAATGGAGAAAGGGGGTAACCCTGGGGGATCCCTTGAGTGCAGTAAAGGGGTGGGAATTAGAAAATATTTTAGAACAAATTTTGAATTTCACGTTTTAGTACCGCATTTTGCCGCTATGTCGAGGGCGGTCCTTTTAATGCGTTTCATTGGCAGCTTGCAGATATCCTATTGTTGTATAATATATTCATTGTAATATCAATTTTGATTAAGTAATAGCATACGTATCCTACGGATGTTCATATCCGTACTGGTAGATCACGTAGTTGTAGGCATGTTCATTTTTGAACAGAAAATGGTATACAACAATGGCGAAAGGGGGGAATCCTGGGTGACCCCTTGAAATGGAGTAAAGGGGTGGGAATTAGAAAATATTTTAGAACAAATTTTGAATTTCACGTTTTAGTTCCGCATTTTACCGCTACGTCGAGGGCGGTCCTTTTAATGCGTTTCATTGGTAGCTTGCAGATATCCTATTGTTGTATAATATATTCATTTTGATATCGATTTTGATTAAGTAATAGCATACGTATCCTACGGATGTTCATATCCGTACTGGTAGATCACGTAGTTGTAGGCATGTTCATTTTTGAAGGCAGGCACATCAATATCAGAAAACTAAATATACTCCTCATTATTTTCACATATAATAATCGCAGAAAAAAGTCAAGTATACAACTTGCATTGACTGCCCTTTTCTCGCTCGCAAAAATAGCATTTATCATACACGAAAGGCAGTGGTTTCCAACCAGTTTGTACTGGCGTCCCCCTTTAATAAAAATGTGTGCGCCCACCTTTAAAAAATTTAATGCGACGGTTGAGCTTGCTGTTCAACACAAATTTTCTCAAACCGTGGTATCATTGAAGAAATCGCGGTTCTCAGTTCCTTTTCAATCATTATGCGAGATCGATATTTTGTTGTTGATTCATTTTTGAACACCTACTCGACTTTTTTGGTTTGTATTCGAAATAGATATTTTGGAAAAGGCTGCATGCCCTCCTTGCAACAGTTTCGCGGCATACACAAGTTGGAAACTACGGACGTAAGGAAACGGATACCATTCCGTGTCGTGCAATATCCTATTCCACCAGCGGCAGCGTACGGAAAAGTCTCCTTTCGATGCATTACTAAACATATTTCACTTATTATGTTAACAGTAGTCAATATCAGTAGTCAATTATATCAGTAGTCAATAATGTGTGTTTTATATTAAGATAATTCGAATCTGTGTATAAAACACCAGAAAATAGTCGAATAAAACGAATATTCGAACGAAACGAAATAAAACGAATAAAACGAAAATACAATATTAATACAATTTCTTTGGAATAAAAGTATATTTGCCAACATTTGTATGAATAAAAGGCAATACAAAGCAGAAATAAGACAATAGTGCACAAAAGATCGGTGAAACGCGTGGCACATACGCGTACAAGTGCGCAGACAAGAGTCACGCAGCTTGCGGCCGTTTTTCTTTACGCCGAACGCGAGTACGAATGCGAAACAGAAGGCAGGGCACCGTTTTTGTTCCGATACTGCCGTAACGCGTCGCGTACTTGTATCATATTAAAATACACAAGCTGAATTCACTGACAATGAGTATGTGTGTGTGTACGTAAACTCTCGTGTACATACTTTGTCCTCCGTGCATAGCATGCAAACCCCGAACGCATAACAATAGGATCCATGACTCTCTTGGCTTCATCACATATGTTTTACACAAAAATTGTATATAATTTCATACTTATTTTTTCCGTGGCACAGCCGAATGGGGACGCTAGGTAGGTACACATGCGCATACATACACATAAACTTACGGCGAACGAAACGAAACGACGAGCGGCTAAATAATAGGAGCGCGTACGCGAAGCCAGAGTCTAATATCAATAATTATCGAAAGCAAGTAGCAGATCCTCTCCATGTGCGCGTGTTCACATGCGCGCCGCCGTCGTATGTATCTCTCTAATTCGTTGGCGTACAAAACGACCGAACGAACGACAATTTGTCACAGGATACAACCTGTTATCGTACAAGTTTTGTTCCGCTTTTAACCGCGGATAGATTTACATGAAGAAACTTGTCGTTTTTCATTGCTTCTGCGTTTTTAATCAAACGTACTGTAACGGCGTAAACCGGCATGACCGGAGGATGTGACAACCTTCCGGAAAATGAGTCGCGGACATCGACTCATGCACATACAGCCACACATACACAAGCGATGGTTAATAATAAAATGGGGAAGACAGCGCAGAAAAATACAACAGCATTGTCATAATTTGCGAGAGAGTTTGGTGGAAAAACGGTTTGCATGCGACGAGCCAATTGTGTCCATATTGTTTGCCGTATGACATAATCGTGCGCAAAATTTGCGGCTGACAAATAACAGTGACAGCTGACAAATCAATTGGATGTGTATAAAAAATGGAAAGTAGCTAGTTTGTTTGATGTTGTTGTGGCTTGGGCAGCCTGATTGCTCTGTTATTATTTTAATCACATTCCGATGAGCTTTGTGTTTTCGCATTTTGCAAAATTGATTACATTTTGTGAAATTGGGTTTAACCAGAATTTGCTTATGTCACATTTGGATCGATAAGTTAGGTTTAGTTAACATAGGTTATAAGTTATTTAGTCATAGGTTATAGGTTATTCAGTCATTTATAGGTTATTAAGTTTAAATTATTTTATCTTATTTAAATTCGATTTGAACTGACTCAAATGATCTGAAATTCGTGATATTCGAAAAATTGCTAAGTAATATTACGATACAATGTTTGATCAATCATCTTCTTACAGATAAAACAATGAAGAAGGTACGTTTATGACTATTTTCATAGATAAGTCGTTTTAAAAAGGCATAAATGCATTTCACTATCGATTCTCGATGTGCTTAATCGACTTTTTTCACGAAAATAGATCGTTTAAGCACATCTAAACATGATATATATTTGTATTTAGTCCGATCGGACCGGGCCATCGACTCTAAACATGATTTTCTCTTATATTTTGGTGAATATAAGCAAAAAGTTCGGAATAACAAGCTAATTTTCTGATCCGTTGCAGCTATCGATCTCTCGATGTGCTTAAACGACTTCTTTTCGCGAAAATAAGTCGTTTAACCACATCTAAACATGATTTTTCTCATATTTATGCAATAGCCAAAATTGGAACGAATATTGGGAAAAATCCTGAATTGTACCTAAAAATCGAGTTACATCAATAGTTATGCGAAATTGTTAAGAAAATATAAAGAAACTGGTCCCTATTTAGAATAAACTTTATACTGAAAAAAATTCAAAGGCCAATTCATTGGTAACTATATTAATTTATTTATATTTATTGATTAAATGGGAAGTACCATTAGAGAAGTACACTTACAATCCATTTAATATATGAAACATACATATACATATACAGAACAGTCTAGAAATTCCTCTACAATCTGAATTGAAGTTCCTAAATTCATCGACGTCTGAAAGAGTTCCATAAATCGTGAATAGTATCCAAGAAACATGAATTTCATCAATAGCTCTACGAAATTGATAAGAAAGGATGCACAAACTGGTGACTATTTAGAATTAACTTCATGTTGTAGAAAATAAATCATGTTGTAAACAATTTAATGGGTGTTACGCTCTAAAAGTTATTGTTTTCTATATGGTAAATTTCTGAAAATATCCAATTAAAAATTATACCCATATAAAATACTTCGCAACGATATAAAAATGCTAATAACTTTTTAAATTGAGGTATTCACCATCTGATTTCTTCACAGGTAGATTGATAATTTAAAGACGAATCTAAATTCGTAGAGTTATTTGAGTTAAGTTTATGGGAAACTATTTTTATTTCATTTTTAAATATTTAAATGTTCCGTATATGAAAATAATTAAAGTTCATTGAATTATTTATAAAACCTGATTAAAAGGTGAAATAACTTAAAGTGTGCTGAAATAATATAAGAAAAAAAAAATACAGAACACGGATAGTATTCATTTGATTATGTCAAACAGTATATCACACCCTAAAAATGCCTTAAACGTCATTGTTTTCTATATTGTAAACTTCTGAAAATATTCAATTAAAAACTGAAAAACTGAAAGAAAAAAAAATTGATTAAAAGATGAAATAACTTAAAGTGTGCTGAAATAAAATAAGAAAAAAAAATACAGAACACGGATAGTATTCATTTGAATATGTCAAACAGTATATCTTACCCTAAAAATGCCCTAAAAGTTATTGTTTTATAAATGGTAAACTTCTGAAAATATCAATTTAAAAATTATACCTATATAAAATACGTCGCAACGATACAAAAATGCTAATAACTTTTTAAGTCGAGGTATTCACCATCTGATTTCTTCACAGATTGATTGATAATTTAAAGACGAATCTAAATTCGTAGAGTTATTTAAGTTTGCTTATGGGAAAATATTTTTATTTCATTTTTAAATATTTAAATGTTTCGTATATGAAAATAATTAAAGTTCATTGTATTATTTATAAAAACTGATTAAAAGGTGAAATAACTTAAAGTGTGCTGAAATAAAATAAGAAAAAAATACAGAACACGGATAGTATTCATTTGAATATGTCAAACAGTATATCACACCCTAAAAATGCCTATAAAATCTGCAATGCTGTAAACATGTTATTATTATTAGAAAATCCGATAAAACTGTTTAGATAGATTTAGCGAGCATTTGGTGTTCACACCGACAGACTTAAATATGTAAACTGTAAACAACTCGTCCGTTTCGAAAGCAACTTATGTCACGTTAATACCGCTAATGTTGGTTTTTAGAGAGGGTCCTCGCCGCCGCGCCGCGTCCTCCGTTAACATATTTCATATGCACGCCTCCTTTCTATTTATAAAGCATTTGTCATGGCCGTGATTCCCTTTCGAACGGAACACGTTGCTAATGTCCTCCGCCAATGGGCCCCCGACAAACCTTCCGACTCGGATACACAGACACACGCACGCACACATACCCGCACCAGTTCCGAACTTAATGTGACAGACCTGGTTTTCGGTATTATTTAATTTTTTTTGTGCCGTGTCGTCGATTTCGCGGAGGCAGCTGGAGCATTTCAAGAATCCGTTACGGCTGCTTGAAATTATTTGGTATATTAGAGATTGCAAAAGAGGAAAAGTGGAATGTATGTTTTGTATGTTCAAAAGTGGCGGAAAATTTGACAGTCAATCAATTACTGTAGTGGATAACCTTTTATTTTTTTGTCATTTAACAATATTCTTACAAAAAGCATTCGCCAGTAGACATTTACATTACATCAAAAAAATAAAAATAAAACTCAACAATAATTTACTATTAATATTTACAATCAAAATATATCTCTGTTTTTCGGTTGTATAGCGTTTTAACATCCCTCCTGATCGGGTCTCACCGTACGTGGACTAGCATATGTTTGTTTTTACGGAGATGAGTTGCAGACTCATCGCTCAACCCTCAACCTTATTCAGGATTTGGGAAAGTTTGGAGTGCGAGACTTTATATATACCGATACCAGGAATCGAACCTGGAACCTCTGCGTTACCACGCTAATACGTAACCACAACGCCACGCACTCCCCACCAAAATAAGTAAACTCACTATTGTCACACTTTCCTCACCCAACCACTCCCAATTACTGTATATATTTAAAAATCAAAAATGAATGAACGCAGATAATTTGTGGTAATAATTATACTTGTTATTTTGTACAACTTCCTTGATTTAGTATACCGATAAGAAATTAACAGCGAGCCTCCCAGCAGCGAGATGGATTGAAATTTAAAATAACACGTACAATCAACGGCGGTAAAATAGTGCGATCAATCTCTTACATCTCTGTAAGAGTTCAAGAGTTTAATGCGCAATTAGAATACTCGCTGCTAACAACGAGAAATCTCTATTCGATATAATTCGCCGCTGGAGTGGACAAAGACGTCAGATCGCTGCTGGAAAATTTGATTGAATAAACGCCGAAAATAGGCCTCGAATGTTTCAAGGCCTAACTAGGCCTATTCTTGAGAGGTAGAGAGGTTCTCGAGCGACCCTCATAAAACCAGCCAGAAAAAAACAATTCATTGCGGCAAAGATTCACCAATTTCTTTAATTGTAATTAAATCATCAATTTGCACTTAATTAATTTTATTTTAACAAATTTGAATGAGTAATTTTATTATCTATCGATAGAGGTCAAACACAATATAATTTTATGGAGCGCCGGATAAGTTCTAACCCTTTTGATGTAAATTGCCAATAACTTGCGTCCAGCACGATCAATCTGAATGATATTTACATTGGCGCTTTTGTTGAATTTTTTTGATCTTTTTGATTAAATACTTTTTAGTAAAGGTTGATAGATCAAAAGGTGTGATGATTTTTATAGTCCTGTATGTTAATTTACATAAGAGATATCCACTTTAATTAATCATTACATCATTCGGTATCTGATATTACAAAACGAAAACCACGGATCTGATTGCAATAATACATTCTATAATATATTAGAAGCTCCAGTATCGAATGTCAAAATTTTAAAAAAAATATTGTATTTGGCCCGTAGACCAATCTGGTCCTTCAACCTGGATACATGTTTATTTTATTTACTTTTATATTTTTACATGATAATGAGATGTGGTTATTGTTGATTTTTAGTGTTGTGTTGATTCCTTGTTGAGTGTTGAGATTGCCTCGTGTTTTTTTTGTGTTTGTTGTAGTGAGATGCGCATATTGCGATTGATGTGATTTTTGGTATGTGATTTTTTGTAATTGTTGTGATTTTTGTAGTGTGATTTTTAATGGTGTGGATTTTGTGTGATTAATTTTTGTGTGAATTAATTATTTAATTCACACTTGTGGGAGCCCACCTCGGGGACTCGAACCCCGTTTGACTGCGTGGTAAACCAAAGCACTACCAACGGTGCTGCCCAGGTAGGCGTCAAAAGTTTATTTTACGTGTTATTTTAAATGGGGTAATTTCATCTCGCAGTTGGCAGGCTCGCTCTGAACTTCTTATCGGTATTTAGTATCATTAATAGAGTATTAGTTCACAATATAAATGAAAAATCATATACGTTTCACGTAAAATTCAACAAACCTACTTAAGATGGACAAAAACACTGAATTCATCCACTGTGTGTCGGTCCAAATTAAGATTCCTTTCCCTATTTTTCCTCTACACAAAATATTTGTAAATTTACTATATTCGCATTTTCCAGGAGTAATTTATATGGATAGAAGATGAAGAGTCTATCCCGAAACCCCGAAACTTTATTGCTGCTCTTGACTTTTCAAGTACGGTTGTCCGCACCTTCATTGTTAAGTTAATCGTTGACAACACCGAAAAAATAATTTATGCACTGGGTGTTGCAAACCCGGTTTTTCTATCTGGCCGCGCTGTTAAAAGAGAGAGAATGTCCGTCGCTCTCACTTTCACAACCACCCGGCATTGGACAGTTCGTCCCTTCGACCGAGCTGAGCTTGTCACGTTAGCGCGTCCCTAGCGCGTGGCAGCTGGCAATGCGTGTCGCCGACGCCTTCGTGGTTTCTTTGTCATATCTTCTGTATAAAAAGGAGATAGGTGATGTTCCGACCCCTAGGAAAGATATGCCAGATACAAAACATTGTCCAGCCGTGTCGCTCTCGCATCGAATATCACGCCTGCATATTTCCACAGAATCAAGCCGCCTAGAAGATTATCTAGATAGACAGTCTCTCTCATTTAATACCGTGGTCAGTTTCTGGAAACATTCAGTCCCCTTTATTGCACACTTCAAACTCCGAAATGTTTGTTTACGCCGTGTGATTATGGGATTTATGACTTAAGTCACTTTCGGGGATATTACCTGCTCCCGAAGATGAATAGTAACGAACAACTTAGTATTCTATTCACCCAAACTATCCTTTGTAACTTTGAAATTTTGAAACGTCAATAAAATCTGAAAAAGAGCAAACCACACAATAAAAGCCGCAAAAAGCCTTACCTAATGTTACTATTTAACTGTCCTATACAAAACCCAACCAAAATTTCTCTAAAACCTTCTCTCAAACACAAATAACGGAAGTATATAAGATATAAACACTCAGTATGAAGGCAGCTGAAACAGTTGCATCTCCCGAAAATTGTCATATCACGACCGAAGCAAATCGTGACCGAACGTGCGCCGAAACGCATCTCTTGTTTGCACCGTTCGAAAACAAGACAGATTTCCTATAATTTCGCATGAAAAATACACGCACACGCATGCATTCTTCATCACCCAAAATATGTTTTCTCCAAACCATTGTTGTCGTCACAATAATTTCTACACCCATAATAACGGCCTGCCCAAAATTGTCCCTTAAATATCTCCCGAAGGCGTTATTGCCTTTGATTTTTCGCCAACAACGCGCCACAATCCTTTCATACCACGCACAATAATGTCCTTGGGGGCAGTGCGATCAAAAAGATTGAGCGCAATTTACGCAATTGTGGAGCTAAGTTTGTAAAAAGAACAGAAAAAAAAGAACATAGGACGGATAAAAATATGGCAGGCCACTTTAATCTTTTCGAAAGGGCGTTATTCCTCAAGTTCTTGAGGACAGTGCTTTCCACAAGTGCATTTCGCTAATGTGATATTAATACAAGAGTATACGAGCATATATATGTGCGTGAACTCGTAATATCCAGCCAAATAAGATCCAGCGTGAGAACGGATCAAATCTTGAAGAAAAACGCACGCAAATCGCAGATAAATTGATGTAGAAACGATGAAAAGTTGTCGAAAACCGATAATGACGAGTTAAAACGATTTCTGAGTTTTAACAGAGTACTCGGACGCTCGTAAAGTGCGTTTTAATGTAACTCAGTGGTTTGTGATTATGTTTAATTTGAATAGAATAGTTAAGCCGTTTCCTGATGACAAATCCTTGTTTTTTTTTGAAGATATCTAAGTCAACAGTCGTAGAAGAATACATTTTAAATGAAATTACACTAATTTTTAAGTGTTGACTTGTTGATTAGTAAGAACAATCACATCTAGTTGCTTGTACCACCTCAAAAATGGAATTTGAAACAAAATACAAAAGTAAACAAAAATGATATTAATAAGTAAGAAAAAGTAAAAAAAATCAGCTTTTTTGCAATGAATTAGTGAGTAATCTTATGCAGTTGCTTATAGGCCTTTGCATATAATGTTTAGCTTACTAATTAGTTTTCTTTTGGAGATATCTATGTCAATTTATGTAGAATATATTTTAAGTAGAAATACATTAATTTTAAAGTGTCGACTTGTTGATTAGTAAGAACAATCACATCTAGTTGCTTGTACCTCCTCAAAAAATGAAATTTGAAACAAAATACAGAAGTAAACAAAAATGATATTAATAAGTAAGAAAAAGTAAAAAAAATCAACTTTTTTGCAATGAATTAGTGAGTAATCTTATGCAGTTGCTTATAGGCCTTTGCATATAATGTTTAACTTGCTAATTAGTTTTCTTTTGAAGATATCTATGTCAAATGTATGTAGAAAATACTGCTGTGATCTCAGCACAACAAAATAACAGGGCTAGCACAACTTTTTAAATGGGGAATTACATTGGCACATTTTCACATTTAAACACTGTTAGCACAATTTTTGCACCCCCTAAGCGGTTGAGCATAACAGTCGGCAAGTTTGTTGTTTGTAACAATTGATGAAAAATGAAACAATTAAAACGATCGCCGCTGCTACCTACTGAGACTATTTAAAGTCGCCGAAACATTATCTCAAGAGCCCCAGTCGTAACTCAGTCGGGCCTGTCAATGTTTACGTATTGAACTCGTTTTTATAGCCGAAGCGGAGTTTTTAGACAATCATTGCAACTCATTTAAAATTCAATAAAAAATAGAAAAGGACGATCTAACTTCATTAATGAAACAAGTTTAGAATTGTCATGAAATTGCCAATCAGCCTGTGAAAAAAAGAATCGCCCGACCCTCCTGCCAAACCCTTTTTTTTTGGAGTTTAGTGTCGTCTCAATGTATTCCTTATTGGAATAATTAAATTTTCATTTGCCTAGTTTATATAGTTAAACCTGAACAATCTTGAAGTGCTTAACACTAATGAATTTGTCTTTCAATTTGCAACAAACGGTGTTAATTTCACTGGGTCAATACTTTCGGTTCAAAAATTAGTACTTTCTAATGTAATTCCCCATTTAAAAAGTTGTGCTAACCCTATTACTTTGTTGTGCTAAGATCACAGCGATGTAGAATATATTTTAAGTAGAAATACATTAATTTTAAAGTGTTTACTTGATGATTAGTGCGTGCAATCAAACATAGTTGCTTATACTACATCATAAAGCTAAATTTGAAAAAAATGCAGAAGTAATAAATTTGGTATCAATCTACCCATAAGAACAATCTCTTTCTGATGTTATCATTTTTATCCTATCCTAAAACGTACGCACATTTTTTTTTTTTGCAAAGATTTTCTTGCTTCTAAAGTTTGTAATATACAAAACGATAGATTAAAGGAGAAGGCGATAGAAAAAAGCAAGGTATGACATGTTTCAGATGACATACAATAGGTATACACTTTCCACTTGTATGTACGAATGTGTGTTTGTATATGTGTTGTGTGTATGTATCTCAAACTGGCTTGAATAAATTTTCCATCGCATTGCGCATCAAACGACAGCCTCCCTAGAGCTACTACAGTTGACCCGAAAATCGCTCATTGCTCTCCTCGCGCCGCGCAATTATCGCTTTGTGCGCGTGTTACACACGCCGAATTATGCGAATGCGTTTCCGCCACGTCGATCTTCAATAACTTTGACGTCGCGTCGGCCTTTGTTGCTGCTGATGCTACTGCTCCCCTTTCTGGCCGTACCCGTGTATATACAGGCAAAACAGGCGCGGGCATAGGGTGCGAATATCAATCTACGCGCATAAACCATCCAGCCATCCCATCCCAGCTAATCGACGCTTTCCCACTGGGAAAGATGCGTCCCTAATCCCAAAACCCGCAGGCGGCATGGCCCGACGGTCGGACGTGTCTAGACACCTACTCACTACTTACTCACATGTCATGATTAAATCATCGGAAAAATGTAAATAAATCAACGTCATTTTTTATCGCAATCGGGAAGGTGCTAATTACGCTGTCATTACTAATTATATTACACAATTACAAGTTTATAGTGTGATTAAATATTTTATACTTATTTAATTGCAAATAAGGTAATAATTTTAATGAACCAAAGTGGTTTTTGTGCTATGATAGAAATGTTGTATGCTCGCTGCGCGTACGCTGCAGATGATGTGCAGGTCCGCGAGCACAAGTTCTTGCACTGAAGAACGACAATAACTAAATCGAGCCCGTAACGCTGGTAGCAAGACAGCGAGGTGCAGGGATGGAAGAGGGTACGATGTGACCACGATGAAATCCATATGACTACTAACTTTATTTCTTAATTCTAAACCTGATTCTACATACTAATGATTTATCTCCTAATGACGCATGACGTCGCGATAACAAGAGTCCGGCCGATAACGACTTTATTTGGAAGTTCGGACCTCTTGGCTACTTGCCGCGACATCATGGCCTATTCATAAACATTCGCAAATATCATAAGATACTACAAGATAGATAAGATATAAAGATACTACATCTAAGATTTCCAAATTAAAATTACACTGCCCATATTCCACTAATGTCCGTTTTCTTATCATCTCGATTTGATTATTGTTAAGCGTAATTATGCTCCCCTGTTTAGGTATCTGCATAAACAAATGTAAAATATTTATTAGATAATATTCCTGTAATAATGTAAATTTTTCTAAAAATGTTTGAATTGACACGATTTGTTTAACTTTTTTTGAAAAGAAATACCCCACACGAAGAACATAACTTAAATTACACTGTTTTTACGTATTTATATTACATGTTATTATTGTGATTGTGATTGTGAGTATTGTGGGTTGCGCACATTAGCAATTGTTGATTTTAGTGAATATTCTGAATGTTAACAAAATTAATAGCGTTAGTTTTGACACAATTTTCCAACTATCTAACGTTTGGAACGTTTTTTTGTTATTAATGTAACGGAGGCGTAATCGATTTACAAATGCCACAAATGCCATACAATTGTAGCCTAGCCTCTATGAGCAAAAGGAAATATTTAGTTGGCATCCGATTGACGCTGCTCCTCTCCTGCTTCTCTCTCCTGCGATATGCAATGTGTGGTAGGTATGTGATGTGATACACCGTAACGAAAACACAGGTGGGGACGCGAAAACGCGAGCCAATCCTTCGCAGTCGAAGGCGGAGCAAGTCGACGTGTTATTACCCGGTTGCGGCAGGCTAGGCACATTACATATTCATATTACCGACCATTTTACGTGCTGCATGATTACACATGCGGTGGGGCCTGTTCGCAACGCAGGGATAGGTTGTCGATATGTATGCGATAGCGGCAAGGAGAGGAGAGGAGAGTAGATCGCAATGTGATAAGAGGTAAAAATCATGCGAAAAACAAGTATACCATTTTGAAATATGGGAATAAACCAATGGGAGAAAATTGGGAGACTTAAAAAGTCGTTTTCAAGTGCTGAAATCTGAAAATTTCATTAATGGAGAGGACTGTAGGTTGTTGGTAAAACATGTTGATATTTTGATGTGAAAAACACGATTTTTGTCACCGTTTTACAAGTTTAATTGATAAATGGTCCGATGTACATTTCTATATACATCCAGCAGGCTATTACAAAAAACCCGGACCTCGTTATAAATGACAAAACCGATATTTTGGTCAGCTCCCCACTAATTCGTCTCCACACATCATAAAACTGTATAATGTAGAATTTTTGTATAAATACATCTTTTGTAACTTTTGACTTGCTAGTACCCGACGATGCCTAACGGCAAAATGTACATCGTACCATTTATCAATTAAACTTGTAAAACAATGACAAAAATCGTGTTTTTCACATCAAAACTGAAAATTTCAGACCTTCCAAATTCTCGATTTGACAAACTTATGCCTGATTTTGAAACGTCGATTTTTAGAGAACTTGTTAATTTCGAGTCGAGACAAGTTATGAAGACTTCATGTGTCAAGGATTCAGCATCTTCGAAGCTCATATGTCGATGGTTCAAAAATGCAGGATTTCGGCGACATCAACCTCGAAGTTTACGACATGCACATGCGTTGAGTGACGGGACGAGGTGCCGTGACATGTCGCTCAACGTGTGCAGGCGTCTCTCCTGTCCTGCGTGTGGTCTTCCAGTGGGTTCTTTTACAAGTTGGGTTATCCATTGCTTGAAGAGGAAAGGCAAACAAGTCACGATTCTACTCTCCGCTCCTCGCCTATAAAACACAAGGAGCAGACGAGAAAAACATTACGGTAATGAAGACGATTTGGTTGACGCCCACTAAACAAGCTTTGCTGGGATATACTGAAACTGAGATTAAGGTATAAGAGTATCCAAGTTTCAGAGTGTCAGCGTATCAGGTTTGGTTTGGAAGCATCTTTTAGTTCTACTAACGACTTTTAAAAGATTTATTTGATTTGTGCTTAGAAAATTTTATATGAGTTCCTAAAACTGAATAAGCGACAAGGCATTGTTATAGGTTTAAGCTACAAACGAGAAGGCTTTTAGAGTGACACTTATATGCCCGTCCCCCAAATAAATCTTAATTTTAACCAATATTAAATAAACAGCTAAAATTGTTTTCAGTTTGTATTGCGTGGATACTCTTTGATTATCTCGAAATATCTCTCTGTAACTGCCAAACGAATTGACATATTTTAAATATTAAAAAAGCATGTAGAAGTAGATAAAATTCTCCTTAGATATAAAACTTAGGTTTGTGTAATATTTATTGTTATATTTATTTTAAGGTTTAAAATAGAATTTTCCTCAAGAATACTGTACGTTAACATTGCCATTATGAAAGTTGAAACATTATCTTTCATTACTTCGATCATCTTTATCTCAGTTATGAATGGATCAGTGTAATGGAAATACAATTAAATACTGCGTTAACTGGTTTACTCGTGTATTTTCAAATAAACTTGTATCTCCAGATATTTAAGGTTAAAACAGAAAGTTTAAATTTATCAATATAATATGAAATTGTTGACATTTATATCTGTAACATCCGAATCAATAAGAAAATTAAAAATATCAAAACAGTATAGGAAAGTAGATTAAATTTACCATTATATGATGCTTAACACTATATTATATCATATTTATATATACGTCTATTTTGAAGTTAAAAAATAAATGTCTTCAAAAATACGCTTTTTAGCAGTGCTATAAATTGCCTTAATCGAACAAGCGACTAGGGTTTGTTATCTGTTAGATATATAAAGTCTAGAAATATTGGATTTGAAGAGTCACACTTATATGCCCTTTCTCTAAAATAAATGAATTTTAGCCAATAATAAAGAAACCAATAAAATTGTTTAGTTTTGAGTGGATAATCTTTCATTATCTAAAAATATCTCGCCGTAATAACCATCAGTTGAAATTATGTTTCTGCTTGTAACTGCCAAAGGAATTAACATAATATAAATATTGAAAAATCTTGTAGAAGTAGATAAAATTCTTCTTAAATGACATAAAACTCAAGTTTATATAATATTTACAGATATGTTTATTTTAAGGTTGAAAATTTGATTTTCTTCAAGAATACGCAACATAATGAAAGTTTAAACATTATCAACAATAACTTCTATGTTGTTTATCAGATATAAGTATATAAAATATATTTGGAATCGCAAATTAATTCTGCGTAAAGTGGTATATTTAGTTTTATACACATATAAGTTTAACTTACAAAAATTTGAGGTAAAAACCGGAAAGTTTAAATGTATCTTTATAACCTGAAATGATTTATATTTGTGAATGTAACAACAAAGCCAATTAGATTATTGTAAAAATCAGGACAACATATGAAAATAGATTAAATTATCCATTAAATGATATATAATACAATACTTTCTCATAATTAGAAGTACGTCAAATATTAGGTTTAATGTACAAATTGAACTACTACATTACATGTGGAATACAAATGTAGTTTCTAGTAATGTTATCGCTAGTAATTTAATTTTTGGCAACTATAAAACTATCGTAATTTAGTCAATAATACACCTAATACTTCTAGAATAACCTCTACACTTCCGAAATTCTCTCATATCACTGAAAATTTCCTTTCAAAATCATCAAAAACACCTTTAATCTCCTGTAAAAGAACCAATTTCAGTTTTACTCTTTCATCTAACAACAACCAAAGTTTATTATCTCTCGCGAGAGTGAATCACGGGTCAACTGGACGTGTTGACGCGTCTTCTGTGTATTTCTAACAGACGAGGTACAGTAACCAGGTTGTTAGTTGATTTTACGACACACAACCGATCGCCGAAACACCTTTTTATTACGTATTATGACCGAAGCTGATGCTGTGCCGGCGCTTTGTTCTTCACCGTCGTCGAAGAATGACACGTGTCAGCAGAGCTGTCCAACGCCATAGGAGGTCTTCTCTCATCTAGCGCACGCTCCGAAGCCCAAGACCCACAACTTGTGTACCGGTGGATGTAGAACACCGATCCAATTTCGCCTGCCTTTTGGGCCGACACCGCGCCAATGCAAACGCCTCAAAAACTCATTTTCGAGGCGCCAAACGTCTGTCTACGTCCCTCTACCCAGACCTTCACCCACACTCTAGAAAACTGTGTCTATCATAGATCACCCACTAATCAAGAACAGTGTCCCGAAAAAAGTCGGTCTCACATTCAACATCAAACGAACCAGAAACCTCAAAAAAGAGGAGAAACCTTCAAAAAATGGAAAGTCAAAAAGCTGTCATATTTTCTTTGATTTATATCCATTTTTTTAACATCATAGCATCATAAAAATACTCAAAATGGTTTTTTAAATAGACTACTGCGTAACAAATTGTTGTAGATCAACCATGCAATTGTAGACCTTTCTTTTTTTTCTTTTCTTTCTTAAAACATTTCTTTTTCAACATTAAAAATGTTTCTGTGGGTTTTAATCTCCATTTTTTTCGTTTTATTATGCTTTTTGTAAAGAAAATAAAATCATGCGCGACATAAAGGCGGCATTTCATGCCGAAAGCATAGAAAATGGCAAATCGTGTTGCACACTACTGCACCCAACACCGCGCAATTGGTAATTACAATGAAAAATCGTTTAATTAAGTTAATTCAATGATCAAAAGCGCTTACACGCCTTCGGCCTGTAATTACAGGTAATCCGCGTCCGGCCATGCAATCAATGCTGGTGCTGAAGGTGCGCTTAATTTATGTGATATATTTAATTTATATTATAATTACTTTGCTGATTTTGCACGCAGATAGTCATAGATTTATAGGCAAATGTTGTTATTTATGGCTACCTTCTTATTCATAGTGAAGCAATCAAATGTAATCATTAACTTTACTTGTTGCTTCGTTTCTCTGCGCTTAGATTAGTTACATTTACATGTTTAATGGAAGTTTAAATTAAAGATATTTCAATGGATTATTGTGGTTTATTTTTTTATTCTTAATGTTTGGATGATATATTTGGGAAAATTCTTTATTATATGTGTGGCAGTCAATCTATTGCCGCACAAACAAGAATAAACATCAACAAACCTTAATCACCATCGGCATCAACAAACCTTAATCAGCATCCGAGGTATTAATCGATTCGAGAATAAACATCGATAATGCTGACACGTCAAAATCGACACGTACGTGATCCGCAGCAAACAAAAAATGGTCGCGTCAGCACTTCCACCGGTATACGTAGTCGGCAAGTCAGTCAAACCTGGACTCCGACCACGGCAGCCGTCATCACCCACAGCACCACCTTCTGCAGGCAACCATCTTCACCAACAGTCAGTCAATCCAAGACTCCGACATCGGCAAGTCATCTCCCGTGACACCATCTTCTGCAGCCAGCCCTCTTCACCTGGAGACCATCTCCATCAACGAATCCACAGTCACCCAGTCATTAGTCAGTCTTCACTCAGTCTGAGTCGGTTCGACACCGAAGTACACCAACAGCGAGCCCGACATCAGCTGCCTCCACCAGAGAGTCCAAACCGGGTCCCTCACCGGTTGTCTGCACCGACTACTCCGACGCCAGCAGCCGCCACCAACGATTTCGCCACCGGCCTTCGTCATCTGCGATTCCGACGCCATCTACTACCTGCCCCGACGACCAGCGCCAGCCATTCCCCTCCGCCTGCTACCTCACAGGATCACCACGCTAATCTCCTTCGTTTCTATATCTTTTGTTTCATATATTGTGGTACAAATAAATGCCAGATATGATTACAAACAACTCCAGATTTTTGAGGTCAAAACGGAGCGTCTCAAGTTCTCATCATCATCTGAAATGTTTATATTCTTACTTCCACCATCTGAACCAAAAAGGCCATTGCAAATATCAAAATATTATAAGAAAATAAATTAAATTCTCTTTCAAACGATAGGTAACACTATTTTGTAAAACATATAAATGTACGTTTGTTTTGAAGTAAAATTATAAAGTTTACTTCTCATTTTCTCATGGCTGTTATGAAATGTCATAGCACATCCCGATACTAAAGGAAAATGTTTTCGCATTACGTTTATTGTAATTTTATTAGTCGTGACAACATTGGATGACAGGAATTAAAAAAAACTTTGAAATATCCCATCTCTCCAGTTGAAACAATAAACACATTAAAAATAAAGCAAAGCTAAAATCAGATTAATATTTTGGGTAGAATACCTCGCGTAAATTCGGCTCAAATTCGTCAGTTTACTCCCCAAGTCAAGTTGAAGGTTGCGCATAGTTGAAATTTTACTTCAAAAGTTTTGTAAGGAAAGTGATTCACTTTAGAATTAGACAATACAAAATTTCAATATTCCTATGATCTCACCATATTATTCATACAATTATGCCAAACAGTCACGTTTAAAATAAGAAATGTATCATTTAACATATTAATCAAAGGCAAATTACGCTACTTACGTCATAGAAGATTCCTATGACGAGCTGGAACAAATTACAAACGACATGGTACAAATAACAATATTTATCGGTTTCAGCCAGTCGTCTTTTGTGCAGAAAAATGTATTTGCTTATTACATACGATCAAATGCAACTACACGCACTGGTTCTTTATAAAATCATAGCAAATCACATTTTCTATGAAATTCTTTATTAAAAAATTCTTGGTAAAATAAAACAAACCCACTACCATTAAAAATACGGCGGCAAATATAATTAAAAAAGCATTTAAAAACTATATATGGAACCTATATTACATTTCAACGTATTTCCAGCTGCTTTCGTCCTAGCTGCTACTATCGTTCATACCTGCAATTAGTATAGCGTGAAGTTGGAGAGGGGGTAGACTGTGAACCTACTAACGTGCACTACTAGCATGAATTCCATACTATTTTTGCTCACTTTGCTACTTTATATCAAAAAATGTATTTTAAACACTTGATGTGGACGGTACAGTGATAGAACAAGTAAGCGCATTCAAATGCCTGGGAATTACAATATCGAACTAGGGACACCTTAAGGAAGAAATTCGAGCACAAGTTGATAAAGCTTTCTTTAGAAAAGTTTCTTTAGAAATTACATATGGAGCAACAAACACCTTAGAACAGAAACAAAAATTAGCATCTACAAAGCCACAGTAAGACCAATAAGCACGTACTCTGTCGAAACGCACCCCGCAACATCTGTAGCTAAAAGACTATTGAACACTTCCGAAATGAGAACCCTGCGGTGTATCACTTACTCTTCTTTACGCTATCGAATTAGCACCCTAGAGATTCGACGCAAAAGTGGCGTCCAAGACATCAACGATTGGTGCAACACGAGGCGTAAACAATGGAACCAACATATAGACCGCATGGACGACAACAGATTGGTCAAGATCGCAAGAGACAGGTTACCTAGAGGCAAAAGATGCTTGGGTAGACCCCGCAAGAGGGATGGAGGGATCAACTTCAGGATGATCACTGAAGATGAACAGGTAAAGATTGCCTATCAAGGACGAAGAAGAAGAAGAGAGGAAATTTATAAAAAATAGAATTTGTCAACGATTTCTCTAGATTTTCACCAACTTTCTATGAATTTTCCTTTGTTATACCTTTGTAATCATTGTTACTTTGTGATGGATGTATTTACGTATGCACCGAGAGTTATTCCCATATACGTAATAAACATATACTGCGCCTTCCTATCAAAGGAAGGGAAGACCCACAGACTCTTTTTGATTTGCGCATGTCTGTCCTGGGCCAATCAAGCTTACGCGTGTAATTCAAAACAATACATGAACAAGCTACAATAGCATGGTCTATAACCTACAAAATCAATGTGTACAAAATATGCGTCAAAACACGATGTTGATAGCGTTTTCCGCTGTTATGATTGGATGCTTTTTAGTCATGCAGTCATGCGTATTGCACACTTGGACATGCGGTGAAAACCTACATGACAATTTCAATGCAATTTCATATAGTTGTCTCTTTCTAAGTGAATCAGTTCAGGATCTCAACAGTTAGTATATATGTATTACGTATATGGTTATTCCAAGCAACGTACAACGCCGCGCCGCGCCGCCCGCGCCACACTGGACGGTTTTTTTTTGTTTTCGCCTATATTTACGCGTGAATTAGAGGTAATTTAAAGCGAATAATGCTCGAATTGTGATTTTTCCATTATCGCCCGAATGCCCAACGGCGCCACAATTTACGCTCACGAGACTGCAAACGCGATATGCAATCAAACGTACGTACCTAGCACAATGAACGAGAGAACGAGGCCGGACGCGTCCAGTTAAACGCAAATGACATTTTGATAGTTTGGTCCCCAAAGGGTAGAAGGCAAAAATATCATCAAGATATGCGTGGCACAATACGCACGTTTTTATTGCCTCCCCAAACAACCGGCATAAATGATTTTTAATTATTTCTACTTCCTACCAGTCCTACCAGCCAGTGCAAGATGCACATATTTCTTTTTCTTTACTTTTTTGCAAACGAATGAACGAACAGCTAATTTTCGGTGTATAAACTTTGATTTTACGAGCTTTTGGCGAAAAGTCATAAATTTTTGTGGCGGATTTTTCGAGAGAGCATTCGCAAATTGCGAACGCTTAAACCATCATGATTTAAACGTTTTCTTAAACACTTCAGCTAACATTGCGGTTTCACGCATATTTTCGATATTTAATTGTGTTTTATGACTGCTTTTGACAAGTTTATTTCCTTATTTTTAAGCTTACAATGTTGTGAATTGTTCAGATAAGATTTAGCAACACTTAATTTTGTTAACATTCATAAAAGTGTCTTATTGCTTGACAATCATTTCCTATAAAGCAAAAACTGGTGTAAAACAGCAGTATTTAGACTAGAGACATCATAAAATAATAATAATTGGTATATTTTACCAATCTTTCCGACATGTTTACATATTTTTGTATCTTGTTTTTACAATGTATTTGTTATTGAAGTTGATGTTGTTGTGAAGATAATAGTTGAAGTTGTGAACAGTGTGTGTATAGAAGTTTTGTGGTAGTTTTGTAGAGTGAGTTGAGAGTTGCATCTTATGATACGTACTCAACATACGCATCGTAAGATGCAACTGTCAACTCACTCTTTCATTCTTGAAAGTAGATTGTTGATTGTTAATTAGGTTGATTAGGTTGTTCCAGGAGCACTAGAGGAATGGGCTGCCAGATGGGAGAAAAGCCAAACATCAGGATGGCAAAAACGGTGGATCCCATCCTTAACAACATGGCTCTCGCGACCACCCGGCGACTGCGACCACTTCCTAACCCAATTCCTGACTGGACATGGTCAGTTCGCGTCATACCTACATAGATTCGGCAAGAAAGCCAGCAACACGTGCGTCCACTGCACACTCGACGCAGTTGACACCCCAGAACACACACTATCCATCTGCCCTGCATGGGCCAAGGAACGGGAGGCTCTGCTGGAGGCAACCGGCTGCAGCAGCTGCGCACCGGAGCTTCTAGGGAAGGGCATCATCGAATCTAAGGAAAACTGGCTAATGATGGTTCGTTTCGCCAAAGGAGTCATCACAAAAAACAGAGAACGGAAGCGCATACTTATCTGACAGCCCTGTCGCACTGACAGAATACGTATTTCGCGATACCAGTGCCACATCGTTACGGGGGTGCGCACCACACAACTATAACCCAATAGTAGCCACCCTCTTCAGAAGGACCACTTGCTCCGGTTAGCTAGACGCCGGCAATGCCCCATAAAAAATAGGTTGAAGTATGTGTGTGTGTTTTGGGTGAATTACTTAGGTATCATATATTAATTCATACTGACGAATGCCCACCTCGGAGACTCGAACCCCGTCTCTCTGCGTTATAGACCAACTCTATCGCTATCCACTAGGCTGCCCAGGTGGGCAGCTAACCCATTTTTGGCTAGTAGGATTGGTTATAGATAGGTTCTTGATTGTGATTTTTGAATGAGTGAATTTTAATTGTGTGAATTTTCTAAGTGATTTTTTGTGTGAAATTTTTATCAATAATAAATACACACATGTAGGGTGCCCAACCCGGGGACTCAAACTTCCCGCCTGCGTGGTAAGCCGAAGCACTACCAACTGTGCTGCCCAGGTGGGCATATATTTATCATTTTAAAGATAAGTTTATCTACTTTTATACAGTTTCCAGATATTTTAAATATGCATTTTCTTTTAGCTGTTATAAACGGAAATATACAAAATATCATCACTTAATGCATTTAATGTCAAATGTTCAGAAAACATTTGAAGAAAAATCCACGAAAACATTAATAACCATATTTAACCATAAATTATTTACACATTTTCTACGCACATACATTTGCGGTGCCTACCAACTATATTTATCTAAAATAATTATATAGAAAACCTACAGACAAAAAGTGAAGTAATTTATTTCGAAGAATAAAACTATCAATAATGCAACAACCGAAAAAGTTCACTCTATTCGTTGTCCAATATATACTTTTCGTATTAATCGAATATTAGTTGTTTCGATTATGTTGATAAAATATGCGTTTTCCAATCGTATGTCTTTTCAAGTAATTTCGTTCTTAGGTTTCGTTCGAGTTCTCAAGCATGTAAGTTCTCAAGGGCGCTATGGAGAAACAAAAGGGCAGGCTTGGGCAAATTGACGCCGCCTGGCGCCAGCAGCGAGCAGGCCGAAACGCATTAACGTCTTTCGGAAGGCACAAAACGCCGACAAATTGACCCGCGCTTGTATTTCTGCAATTTGCCAAGCCTGGCCAGGTCAGCAGAGGCAAGTCAGTTTTGCTTACTGCAGGTATCAGTAGGTACCAGTGATGCTTTTTCAAAAGGTCAATGCATAATATTAGCTTCGGAAATGAATTGCCATCCTCGCCACCCCCTTGATAATCCTTGATGGGTTTTGGCAGAAGTTTGGTAAATGCCAAATTGATTCAATAGTGAATCAAATGATATTTATGTTTAACACTTCGTTGTTTAAGTATTTAAGATATTTGAGGTTAAAACGAAAAGTTTAAATGAATTTTTATATTTTGAAACTGTTTATAATTTTACACAAAACAGCCGAACCAATATGATTCTTGCAGATATGACAACAGTGCAAGAAAGTAAATTACATTATCTTTCATATGATGTATAACATACCGGGCGGTAGCCCGGTGAATTGAGTCGTTGGCTAGCAGTCGTGACATCCCGGGTTCCAACCTCCCCCGGTTAGTCGAACCTTTTGAGCGGCGGCTTACGTTGTGGAGCTCGTGAGATCACTGCAACTAAACAACGTCGGACGTAGCTAGGCGTTGGACGGGTGACCACTTGGTCTCCCCACCCAACAAGCGGGTGCGGCGCCGTTCGCGAACTCCTGATTTCGCGGTAAAAACGCGAATGAAGGTTGGGCGATTCGCTTGCAACAGCCTCCGGAAAAACCCATATGCACAAAAAGTTCCAGAGCAAGTACCATCACTAGCGAGACCGGATTGGGCCGGGTGAAAGTTACTATTACACCCTTACACCACTATGTGGTAGAAAAAGGTTGTTGAATAAATAATAAAATGATGTATAACACAATCCTTTGGCATACTTTGAAGTAAATCAAATATGAGATTAAAAGTGCATTGTTAGAAATACAATTAAAACGGTAATATATGGAAAGTCTCAAGTTTTATCAAATTTTATATGGTCATCATCATCTTCCAGGTTCTATAGCGTTTTACGCCTTCTGGTTCCGTCCTTCCAGATTTCACGGTTAGTGCAGTCTTCCTCAATAAGTTGTCGTATGGACATATTCTTCTGTATTCCTTGTAGCCATGAACGTTTCGGCCTACCTCTTTTTCTGTTTTCTCATGGCGTCCAGTTCGTTATTTGCTTAGGGAGCCTTTCTTCTTCCATTCTCTCAACGTGCCCGTACCATCCTAGTTGCCTTCTTTCGACCTTGATGACTATGTCGGTGTTCACTCCCATCATTTCTCTTATTGTTTTGTTTGGAACTCGTTCCCAT
Organism: Mimaenictus wilsoni; assembly: GCA_027575185.1. Classification (NCBI taxonomy): domain Eukaryota; kingdom Metazoa; phylum Arthropoda; class Insecta; order Coleoptera; family Staphylinidae; genus Mimaenictus; species Mimaenictus wilsoni. Next base: position 23,844 of record JAODAC010038462.1, read on the forward strand.
CTAGATTTGCGGGCTGATCTTCTCCAGATGTCCATTTCGAGCGTCCTAAGTTTGCTTCGGATTTTTTGGTGATTTGTCAAGCTTCACTTCCATATAGGACAATGCTCTGTAATATGGTGTTAAAGAGACGCTGATTGTTACGTTTGCTTACATGCTGTGACCTATATGGTAAAAAATATAATATTTTGAAGGAAAATTTGATAATTTTACAATAATTTGAAAAAATAAGTGTCTTAAGCAATTTCTGAAGAAAAAAGGAAATTTTCTTTTATAATTGTAAAGAAAAAACGTGTTTTTCATTAATAAACTTCATCGATTGACCCAAACAAACGTGATCAAACAATTCTTGTTGGTTCTCATTCCTCTGAAGCACCAGTTGCTCTTTTCATGCTTCCTCCAGTTAGTTAGAAGCTCATCGTATTGTTTTCGAGGCATATTTTCACAGATATTTTTAACGAATCCTATTTTCAACACAAATCCTTACCAAACTCAAATAACAATTTTGAAATACTTCTATTTATCTCATAGATAAATAAAACACTTTATAAACTCTCTAAAAACATCTTTAATATTATACTCTCCACCTATATAACATTGAAGATGTTTTTGGGCAATATAAGGGTTAAATATTTAACGGTTATATTTGCACCAACGAATTTTCCTCAACTTGCCTTAGTCAAGAAGGAGGTGAGGAGGTTTTTCGGAGGTAATCCTTTTCGGCCATGGACACCCCCGACCACTGAATCACACACAAGGGTGATCCAAACTCGTGCCCAGACACAGCGGGAATTTTTCGGCTATGCATTATGGAATAATGAAGACAGGACGCGTTTTGTCACGGTGCTCCACCCAGAACGCCGCGAGAAATTGCAGGGTTTTGGGTGCGCGGTCGCGGCGGGCTCTTCCGGGCAAAAAGGGTGCTATTGTTGCATCGCGCACGCTCTGGAACAGGCACAGGAAGTGTCGGGTAAATTGAATTAATACTCAGCAATTATGGCGCGCCATTCTTCGTCTTTAAGAAGCGTTTAGCGCACGCCAGGAGGCTGCGTGTGCGTTTCGGACAAATGGGTTTTTCTAATAACCACTTACAAGAAGGGCGCACATCTGCAGTCGGGGTCATGTGTCATACAACAGGTCACATAATACTATTGCGACTTTTTCTTGTTTGATTTGAAACTGAATGAACTTAATCAGAATACGTTTTGTAACATAGATATTATGAAAGTATGAACATTATCCTCCATAACTTCCATGTTCTTTATCGGAATTATTGAGGGAATTATTGCCTGATTTGCGGGCGTCGGGTTTAGTTTTTTATTTAACAATAAGCTTTTATTGTTGTTTTTATTGTGATTCTTGCGGATATAAAAACAGTGTAGGAGAGTAAACTAAATTATCTTTCAAATGATGTATAATATAATCCTCTGAGATTATTTGGAGTACGTCAAAAACAGGATGAAAGTACATTTTGACCTCTGGCGGCAATCCATTCAATCCACAATCACAATCAACATCAATAAACCCTAATCTGCACATAATCAACAACCGCTGAGACTAAACATAGAAAATGCTGACATCTCAAAATCGACACGGCGCAGCGAGATCGCGACCGCGTGTTCCGCTGTGACGAACAAAGACATGGTCGTGTCAGCATTTTCACCTGCTATATATAGCCAACATTTCGTCATCACAGCCATTCAGTCTTTCAGTCATTCAGTCACTCAATCAGCTCGACACTGAAGTCCACCACCAGTGAACCCGACACCAGTTACCGCCACCAGAGAGTCCGCCGTCACAGAGAGTCCACACCGAGTCCCTCACCGGCCGCCTGCAACGACTACACCGGCACCAGCAGCTGCCACCGTCGTCACCAGCGAGGCTCACATCAACCTGCCTGCCCCGTCGACCAGTACGAGCCGATCGTCTCCAACTGCCGCCTCCGCCTGGATCTCCTCGTTATCTTAATCTCATTCATCTTTTATTTCATTTCATGTATTGTGGTACAATAAAATCCCACAGACCTAAGTTAAATTAAAGTAATAAAATGATAATAGGTTTTCTTTTGATTATAAAATGTCCCGCTTAATCGGAGTCTACTGTAAGAAGTTAGAAATAGAGAAGAGAGACAATGAATTGTGAAATTAATTAACATGAAATTGAAAACAATTGAATGCAATGTTGATGAAACATGCAGAATTATAACCGGTAATTATATGCAATAATTGCAGCTAATATCTGTTTAAAAGTCAAATTTCTAACAAACATCGTCGTACGCTTAATTACTATATAATTACATTACATACGGTCGAAATATCCCTCCGCCCGTACTGTCATAATTGCGGTATGCGTCGCCAACAAACGGACAATAACGGCATTGCGCATTGGACATTGGCAGCAGCGGCAGCAGAGAGCGTAAACAGGTCGCAGGCAAATAGAAAATGGCCGCCACCAGCGCGAATAATTATATTCGTGCAAAACGCTACCCCTTCTTCTCTTCTACATCTTCATCAGAATGGCTAAAGGTGTTTTTATTTTTTAATTCTCTAGGTTATCACACAATATATTCAAACCGCATACAACACCATTTGCTAAAGATAAAGAGCTGTTGCATTGGTAATTGCAGGCCTGCCTTGTGATTATGAGTAGCCACAAATGGAGTACAACGCAAGCAACGTGTGGTGAATGTGTTGGGAATCGTATTCGCGTGATTTACGCAATTAATATTGGAAATCAACGTCTTGCGTAGCGATATAGTAGGTTATTTATGCACAAGTGGGCAAAGGTAGGAAAGGAAACAGAATGAATCGGTGCTGTGTGATTGCGATGACAGTGGTACTGACGGCATTTCAACGAATAAACGTATAAACGTCACGTGTTATTAGATTTGATTGAGAAAGGATATGAGCGATTAATGGTTTTATTGGGGCTTAACATGAGAGCTGTTAGAATTTAAAAAGATGTGTGTGCTTTTGAGCCCACGGCTGAAGTAAAACTTAATTTATACTTATTGTTTAATCATTAGTTTCTTAATTAGATACATCAGCAATTGATTGATTTTAAGACTGATTTTGAGGTTTATGGTATGAGTAATTAAATACATATGTCACATCTGGAATAAAGATTACAAGTTATATTCAATTTCAATTAATTAATTTCTTTGTAAATTCATTAATTGTGCTAAATTATTACATGTTCTTCTTTGATATGCCAATGCTAACTAGTCTGGGGTCGTTCAAACAAAACTGTATGATTGTAGTTTTGTGAATGAGTTAGGAAAAAATCATTACTAAGTACCTACTTGCTCTCAAATAGGTAATATCAAACTTCACACTAAATTGCCAAATTCAATATAACATATATTCTCAAAGTCAGTCAAGACATCGCGGCAAAAAAAGAAAGAGTTAATTCGAAGTACCAGGTCGGGTTCCCGGTGTCTCCGTGGCGCAGTTGGTAGCGCGTTGGACCAGTATCCCAAAGGTCGCCGGTTCAAACCCGGTCAGGGGCTTCAAATTTTCTCTTTCCCTGTTAAAATTTCAATTTCAATTAATTAATTTCTTTGTAATTCCCTTAATTGTGCTAAATGATTACATGTTCTTCTTTGATATGCCAATGCTAACTAGTCTGGGGTCGTTCAAACAAGACTGTATGATAGTAGTTGTGTGAATGAGTTAAGAAAAAATCATTACTAAGTACTTGCTCTCAAATATGTAATTAAAAGTAGCTATATTTGAGACACTGGCTTTCCTATAAAATACTAGATCTGCGAAAGATTTTCTGGTTTAAATTTCATTATCACTATTATCATTATCTTTTAACACTATCAACATTTCTTCAATTCCGTCAACTCGTGATAGAAAAGTATATAGTAATGATAGAGAATGAGTCTTTTATATTCAAAACCAACTTCATTGAATGTTTCAGCTCGAGATTTATGAAATGTCATAGCACATCCTGATACTAAAGGAAAATGATTTCGCATTACATTTACCGGTTTTATTATTACTCATGGTATTGGTAGGATGTTCTACGATACACGCATTTAAAGCAACGTTTGTGCGACTCAGTTTGGTTACTTTTGGTTGGGTTAGGTTGGGTGCACTCAACAAAAATGAGTGCATTTGAAGGAATAAGAACTTATGCACATATGAATGTTTTTACAAAATAATCTATCGGGTGCGTCTGTGGTGAATATACTCCACTCGCTTATTATTTGATCATTACTTTTATATTATTAGCGTGGGGCGTGTTGTAGAATGAATGCAAGCAAAGCGCTGGCGAAATGTGCAGAAAATTGTAGGTATGGTAGCGAGTCTAACCTGCATCGAATACAATTTGCGTAATAATGCGCTTTGTACACGCTGCTAATTAATGATATAATGATTTTCTATACGAATACAATTGCCACTAATATTATGTCATAATTATAGAATACTGAATTATGACTTTATTTTAATAAAGTGTAAGCGAATAATATTGTTTTTGGATGGGGCTAAAGTGAGATTTGTGGAACCTTGCAATTTTAGTTTTTATGACACTTTTATCGCAATTCTTATTAATAAAAAATACTTTTTGTTTGCTTTTTGCGCCCCTAACTTACAAAAAAATCAATGCACCCTCGTTGCTGCATCGAAATCTCATCAAATCAGCTTTCATATGAATCAAACAGTTGGTCCCGAGATTTTTTGTGTACGTCAGGTTTCGCTGTATGTATCATAGTAAGCCTTGTAGTAGGCCTGTCAGACGATAATGGAATATCGATATTTATCGAAATCGATATTTTCATTTTTCGATATATCGAGATCGAAATGTCGTCTGGGAAATATCAATATTATCAATATCGATCAAATCTAAATTCCACAATCATTAATTCACATCGTAGCGGCGGTTTGCCGCGTTGTGGAGCTCGGTACTCGTTAGATCACCGCAGTAAAGCAACATCGGACGTAGCCACGCGTTGGATGGGTGACCACTTGGTGTCCCACTCAACAAGCGGCTGCGGCGCCGTAAAAACGCGAATGAAGGTTGGGCGATTCGCTTACAACGGTCCCCGAAAAAAAAACCCATAGATAGAAAAGAGTTCAGGTAGTGCCATCAGTAGCGAGACAGGAGAAGCGGGCCGGGAGAAAGTTACTAATCCCTTTGTTGATTAATAATAATTCACGGACTATATGGTATCACGGACATCATACAGCGGCTACATTATATATTGTTATTATTATTATTGTTATTATTGTTCCTAGTCTCACCTCACCTAACCTATCAGTCTTTCCACCATAATAGTTATTTAGTTATACATAAAAGTAGATCAATGCAATTCTAGGCTGGCCAAAATGATATTGATGTTAATCTTATGATTCCAACAAATATCAATGGATTAAGAATTATTATACAGAATCTAATATGTATAAAAATTGTCAATTTTGAACTTCTTAAAATACTTCTCAGAATGGTTACGTCAGTAACATTAAAAACGATATCAAAAATTTTGATATCGATACATCGGCATTATGGAAATTGAAATTATCGATAAATAGCAAAATTTTGAGGCCGGTATATCAATATTTATTAATATTGATATTTTTTGACGTCATTTTTTTTGATGTCTAGTAGACCTCGTATCAGTTAAACAAGTCCAAATTAGATACTTCTCTGCAAAGAGGATTTCGCCGACAAATTCAAACGCAATTCGAACGCAATTCCGCCGAAAATTTATGATGTCGCATTATGCAGGCGTCAATTGCCAACTTGTCATCATCGATTTTGCGGCATTATTTGCACACGGTCGCTTTGCTTTATTGGCAGGCGGTATTGCGTTTGTTTGGCAAAGTGTGAAACGCGTTTGAAGTCGGGCGCGCCGTGCGCCGATTGTGTCATCAAACTAGTAGAGCAGCAAAGCCGACCACATCGCTCGCTACATATAAAGACATCAAACACCCGCGCCTGCTCCACGCAAAACGGAAGGCCAAACCGCAATTCGCACACACATGCAACAGAGTGGTTCAAAAAGACCGCCACCAGTCACAGTAACAACTGGCAGCAGCAAAGACGAATATTGTCGTTGCAATTGTTGCCAACAATCCACATCCGGATGGTCTTTTTGCCCTTTTCCGAACAAAAGCACCGGTCGACGCGACGGTTTCTTCACTACACAGAAAACGACAGGAAAGTAGGGATCGGAAATGTGTCAATTGCGCACATCATCATGACGAAGTGCACGTATGAGAGTTTTTGGTAAAGTGCTACGTAATCGACTGCGACTGTTCGTAAAACTGAATGAAATAGGAAAGAAGGAGGATGCATGGAAAGTGTCCAGGTGATATTTCAATTAAGTTCGAGTCATTAAAGGTTCGCAAAATTGTCTATAAACCTCTAATCACTATTACCATTTTATTATATTTTCAATACTGATTATCTGCTCTTTACTAATTACTGTGTGGCGGTCAATAATTCCCACGCAAAGAATAAACATCAACATCCGCATTAACAAACCTTAATCAACATCCGCATCAACAAACCTTAATAAGCATCCGCCGAAATCTTAATAGATCCGAGACAATAACATCCCAAATGCTGAGATATCAAAATTTGTTCCGCCATGACCGACAATAAAATAGTCGATCGTGGTATATATAGTCCACAATGCGTCAACATATTAACTCACTCCGAGTCAGTCCATCATCGACACCAGCTGCCGCCGCCAGAGAGTCCGCCGTCATCGAGAGTCCACACCGAGTCCCTCACCGGCCGTTTCCACCGACTACTCCGACGCCAGCAGCCGCCATCAGCGATTTCGCCACCGTGTCCGCCACCAACCTTCGTGACGATCTGTGACTCCGACGTCATCCACGACCTGCCCCCTACGATCAGCGCCAGCCTTTCGCCTCCGCCTGCTGCTTCCCTGGATCTCCACGCTATTCTCCTTGATTTTTGTATCTTTTGTTTCATGTACTGTGGTACAAAAAAATCCCACAACTAAATGACTGAATGTCTGACTAGTTTGATTGAATACATAGATTTTAGATCATTAATACATAGAATACTAGTTTGTTTAGTGTTATCTATTGGTTTCGTTTCCAGAACGAATTGAATAATCTTGACAAAAATGCCATAAACCTCCAAATACCCATTCAAATCTAATCAAGTCCCTAAATCATCAAAGCCCTAACCCCTCTTAATCCGCCTCCAATAGACGCATTTTCATTCAATACAATCACAATAAATCTAATCATACGTTTTACTGTTAATGCGGGGTGCGTCCTTTGGGGGGCGCTTGTTTGGCCCAAACAAGGGACGCGTGTGTCCGCCTCCTCCCGGTGAGCTGCTACGTCCCCAACAGCTAAAAGAAGAAAAAACAGCACACGTTCCGAAAAACTCCACGTGCTCAACAACACGCCTGCCACATATACTCACCTCCCGAGAGAGGCGAGTTGTAACAACCTTCGAAGGCTGGAGGAAGGTTGGCAAGTTGGGGTGTGTGCGAACGCCGCCTCCACGATGGGAGAGCGCTCCGTTTCGCCGTGGCGAGCAGCTGCATGCACACCTCCTTCGACGCCATTAGCGACATGCGGCGTCAAAGTGTTTAGCACGTAGGTGGAGTTGTCCTGTCATAATTTGACCCGTGCCCGATTATTATTCCTATTAATCTCGATGGAGGCTGTACAGCCATCAGCCACCAACGACCGGAAGCGAAGGGAACTCGATCTACGGGACGCGATGTATAGCGTGCCCTGCGTGCATGCGTTGCAACAATGTTGCACAATGTGGGTGTACCTACCTACTACCTACTTCATTCAGCGTTCTCTACGATAATTATCTGCAAACTGTTTCCGGATGTAATTGAATCTTTTGCCCAGGCACAGGCACAGGGAGTGCCAAATGTGCGTATGTGGGTGTAATAAGTAGCTCGTAATTATTTGTAAAAGTTGCTGACGGTTGCTACTGTTCAGGCTTTGTGCAATGAATGCAGATGCTGCAATTTAATTAAGATATTTCTAGGTTATCTTTAAATCTTTTACCCCACCTACTTCTACTCCTCTAACATAACCTAACCTAAACTAACCTCAAATTATTTAACCTAAATTCTCTACAAGAATTCAACATATAATCGACAATTCAGTATTGATAGAATAAATTATACATTATATAATTTCATTATACGTTTGTACTACGTACGTTTTCCGGCTTTCGTGTGCGTAATCATATATTGAAATTCAACGCCACATCCGCTTCTTTTATTCGTCATTCTCAATAGTTTTGTTTCATTTCCACACAAAAGCATTTCGCAGATGTTTATAACGCTAATAACATCTTTCGATACAGTTAAGCAAACTATAATTAACTTTTGTTAACAGTCGATGCATCGATGGTGTGGTATTAAATATAATTTTCGATTTTCTATATTGTTGTTATTGCTAAACGGCAAATAATTAGGATAATAAAAAAACCAAGACGTCTCTGACTTGTTTGATTTTCAAAAAAATTACAGAAATCTGTAATTTTGTGTCGCCACTTCAACCTCATCAAGGTCGGCGCAGCTCTCCTGCGGTGTGTTTGATGAAGTGTCATCTCTACACGTTGTTATTTATTTAGTTTAGTGAAAAGAGCAACGAATTGAGCCATGTAAGTTACTTTTCCTTTATTTACTTATTATTAGACGTAGGAGGATACCTAACAACTCATAGTTTTCGAGCATTAAGGTGGGAAAGAATCATGCAGTATTTTGAGGTTAAATGAGCAAAAACTTGAATTATATGTGAATTTACACACGTTTTAGATGTTATAATGACAAAATGTAACGTAAAACGGGATTTTATATCATTAGACTTTGGTATTTTTTGGAAACTAAGAAGAAATTAACAGTATTCGATGTTTATATAGTGTTTAGAAAATAGCACTGAACATATTGATTTCTTCACATTAATTATAGAGTATTTATTTTCCGTGACATATTAGCTTAATTTATTAATATTAATTCATTTTTTTAATCTTGTGACGGTATAGTTTAGTTTACAATAAGATTTTATAGCTTTTTGTTTTTTAGAAATTAATTCTAAAATGGTACTGATGGTGCCATCTAACGATGATCTTGAGAACTATTTGAGTTAATGCTAAAAATTTGATTTTTTTAAATGTAAAATCGAAATCGACAAAATTATTATTTTACTATCAATTCCTGTATTACTTTGAAGTTATATGAGCAAAATCGTAAATTATACGTTGGTTTTCACAATTTTTAGGTGTTTCTGAAGAAAATTGACGTAAAACATGTTTTTGATTTTTTGTGAAATTTTCAATTTTAATTAATTTTTGTATTTTTAATAACTAAGTTGAAATTAACTGCATTGGCTTCTTTTTTCAGTGTTAATAATAATAAGATAATTTTGATTTCTCCAAATTATTTAGATTGTTTATTTTTCGTAACATTAGCTTACACTTGTTAATGTTAACTTATTTATTTAACCTTGATATGGTATAGTTTGATTTACAATTATATTTTCTAACTTTTTGTTTTTTGATTGTTTTAATTCCAAAAGTGTACTGGTCACGCCATCTAACGATCAACTTATAAGTTATTTGGGTAGATGTTAAATGTTTTGATTTTTGTGTAAAATCGAAACCGTAACAACTATGATTTACTAACATTTTCTGACCGTGATCGCGAAATTGGGGGAAACAACCAAGCAACTAAGAATCGAAGCAAATCGTCGATGTTGTCGATGCGCTCACATTTGCATAATGCGCGAATTGCAGCATGCGATGGCGATTTGGCGGCTGCCTTCTGCGACTCCTGCGGCGATCGGTCGCTCTGCTGCGCTGCGCTATCGATAATTACATTAATGCCCATTGGTAGGCTGTGGCGAAAGGTAGAACGCGCCGAGTCGCGCAATGGCGAAATTGCAGGCCGGGGTGGCGCCGCAGTTTGTTATTAAAGCGATACGATTTGCAGTACCGCCATTGCGTTCCTGCTGCGATGCGCGCCTGCGCCTGCAACGGCCGACTTCAGCCGATATCAAGATTGAAAATTGCTATTTGGCGGAAATTAAGTTGCACATTGCAAATGTCTGTTATTATTGGCGCGCATTGGCGCATGATTTGCATACGATTTCTGCAGAGAGCGAGTGCCCCCAGGAGAGCGCTGCGAAAGACTTGCAGGTTGCTCGGGCTGCCTGCGATATCGGCCGCCAATGATTGGTTTTTGTCGGGTGGAAAATGTTGCAAAAATGGCGGCGGTCGTTGGTAATGTCAGTTATTCCGGTGTGTGTATGTGTGCTGCAGGGAAAACCTTCATTTACGCGAGCGACTGGTCGGTCGGCCATTTGCGCTGGTTTTGTAGCGCTTTTGGAAATTATAGAAATTTTATATGCAAAATCCCTCAGCATTATTGCGGTCTAATTTTCAAATACAAATGGCCGTCGTTTAAGGCCATTTGTATTTGTTGCTACATGCCCTTTTTATGCAGTCCCCCACAGATTAATATTAAGCTCTAGGACACTGATTGTGAAACTTTTTTTTCAAATGGAGGAACAAATAAGCTTTATATTTATTATGGCAGTAGCTCCAAGAGGTGGTTGAGGTTGGTCCAGAGAAGGACCTGAAAACGAGATCCGGAGGAGGATCTTTGTACAGAGTCTCGGTTCGATTAGACTATGAATAGTTGATCCGCGTCGAGTGTCTTTGAAGAATACCAACTGAATAAAATGTCTCAAACTAATGAACTTTCAGCATTTTGAAATTTGGCTATCAATATAATCATGCCTTTCTTTATTTTCCAGCATGCCACCGAAAAAGGTAACAGAACCGGAAAAGAAACCATTAATCGGTCGCGTCGGAACTACACTTCGCATCGGCATCGTGGGTGTGCCCAACGTTGGCAAGTCGACGTTTTTCAACGTCCTGACGAAGAGCGCCGTCGCCGCCGAGAATTTCCCCTTCTGCACAATCGACCCAAATGAGAATAAGTATCCCATTTGTCTATTATTTATTATTCGCATCTTTTTTATTTATTACTCGAATCTAGAGCGCAATTTATGAAGGTTATCACCAAAACACCATCTGTGATCAAAACTGTCATCGTATTATCCCCATTATGACATACAATTTTGTTCCCGAGAACGACGAGCTCTTTAGTTTTAAGTGCAACCAACATGTTTTGGTACAAAAAGAATTCATCAAATACATTCGCGGTTTTAAAAATCGGGCGGATGAGAAATACGTACCGCCATTTTTATATAAAAATTATATGAAAGTAAATTCGTACTATGAGTTTGCTGAAGATTACGATGCCGTCAATCGTTTGCCACATGTGCTCTTTGAACAACAGGAAATGAATCCAGACCAAGATGAAGATGACGATGATTTGGAAGAGTATTTGTTTAATATGGAAGACGAAGTTAATAACAAGGCACCACCAAAACCCAAGCGTCCGGAGAAGGTTGACTTTTTTGTGGACCGGCTTGCACAGATTCAGTACTTACAAACGAAACCAAAGTGTTTTGTTATTCTGGGGAAGCCAGGGTTAGGGGAAGAAAGACTTGGGCGGTTATTGGCTGACTATTGGCGGTGTGTGTTTATCAATCCCGAAACGTTGATTGACGAAGAAATTCGATCGGAAAGCAGGGCTGGGTTGTGTATTGAGTTTAATCTGAGGTGTGGCAGGGCTATTGGGGTGGATGTGATTATACGTCTTCTCGAACAGCGGTTGGAGAGTGAGATTGTGAAACATCGTGGATTTGTCCTGTGCGGGTTCCCATTGATTGCCAATGATCTTTTGGCGGATGATCCCATATCGTCAGAGTCTGCTATATTTACAGCGAGGGAGATTTTTGAAGATTTACTCAGTAGCGCCGTTCCCAACGATTCCATCAGGCATGTTTCGCTTACCAGTTTGGTAAGTGAGGAGGAGAAGGTTTATCTGGAGGATCAGAAAAGGGTTTCTGCGAAAGAAGGAGATGCTCTGGACTACAAACAGCAGCCGGCGGTGTGTTATAAAAGTACAGATTACGTTGATGATTTCAACCAAATGGAATTCATCATGTCCCTTTGCGAAAAACATGATTATATCATCGTTTATTTGAAGTGTGCTAACGAGGAAGTCGTTAATGTAAGGCAGGATACACGGTATGAACACGAAACACTTCAGGAGATGTCAATTCAGAGAGAGCGTTTGGAGAATGTCTCCTACTCGATTTACAATGAGTCTGATGAATTCCTCTTCGGCAGGACCCCAGAAATGGGGAAACGTTTGTTGAGAGTCCCACGAAATTTCCCTTCACATGTGAATGTCCAATTGAAGAGCTATATAATTGATACGGAAATTGCTATCGAGAAGTACATTCTTCTCAAGCATCCTGAAGATGTAATCAGGCTTGATGGACGTATGGCACCAAATCGTCTCTTTCGTGTACTGCGTCTTCGTTTGAAGGTCCTTCCCTATGGTCCTGCAATTATTCCGCAGTTGTTGAACTCTCCTCAGGAAGAGGGGGTGGTGCAAGGCGAAGATAGAGGACCTTCCCCAGTTCCTGTTACTATACCTTCCGGAGAACAGGCGACCGAAGATACTTATCTGGCGTTACGGAATGCTCGGGTTTTATCACCTCTGTACACCTGGAATCTCTCTATTTGGAATTACCATTGTCCAGTTGTAATGAAGGAAGGGGCTAAGGAAACTGGTCTCGTGGACTTTCCGGTGCAGTTTATGAATAGCATCTTTTTCCTTAGCAATGAGGAGCGATGTAAGATGTTTCTTGATAATCCACGACCATTTCTCCTACCGCCCATGCCGTTAGACGTTCGCCGAATCTTTATTATTGGTCCATACGCATGCGATAGACCAGAGATTGCTCAAATTCTGAAACATTTTATTGGCGCCCAGCTGATTGAATTTAGCAAGATTAAAATTAAGTGTTTAAAGTCGCTCAAATCGCATCAGTTGGATGCGTTTCGTCGAGAGGCTCTGAAAATTATGAAGGAGAAGAGAAAAAATCAATGTTTAAACAACGAACGAAAACGTCTAGCGAAAGTTCGGATGTACCTTGTATGTATTTTGAAGTCGATAAGGGAACTACTGAGGGTTTTAACCATCTTGTCGAAGTATGAAGAAGCTGCTGAAAAGCCTCAGGAGATTATTGACGCCGAAGCGATTTTGGAGAAAATGAGTAACTTTAAGGAGTTGTTTCGTATTTCCACGGCTGCTGATTGTCAAAGTTATCTGGATAATGAGGATCTAATTCTGCCGTTCCTACCCGTTGAGCTGCAACCACCTTTGGTGTTTACGTACGAAGTGATTGGACCCGCTTCTGAATGTGTCAATCGCGAATATAAAAAGTTATTGCGAAAGAAGATGACTGACGTTTCGACAGATGTAGGCCAACTGGGAAAGTGTCTGAATACAGTGCTTTCGGAAAACAATGCTTTGATACGGCAGGGTACGGTCTCTGGATGGATTGTCAATGGTCTTCCACCCGAGAGTGAACTTTTACAACTAATATACCCCGAAAATCATCCGGATTATACGTATTGTCTTGGCGATTCCACAGGTGGGGAAGGACTTTTACAAGATCCTAGTTTTAATATGGAAAATCTGCAAAATTTACTTCATGAACCCATAGAAATAGTCCCTAACGTGGAAAGTATACAATTCTCTTTGGAAGATTTGGTGGAAATAGATTTGGAGGAAAAACGTGCCAATGTAAAGAAGTATCTTGCTAATAATCTGCCACTGATTGAGGACATCCTGCAGAAGATGGAGTGTCCTCATGAAGTTATGGACCTTGGGAGTAAATCTTACAAAGATATTTTGAAGGATCTGATCGATGTTTTTGAGAGAAAGTATGATAGAGTCCCAAAAGAGGTGACAGCTGAGGAGAAACTGCAGGAGAAGTCAAACTATGGCGATTTTGCCGATATTGAATCCGGAGAGTATTCCGGGGAAGGAACTGAGGGTGAACATGACATGGACGTTGAAAATTTTAACACAATGCGACGACTTGGCAATACAAGCAATTATGATCCAGTAGCTTATTCGAAAGGGATTTTGTGGAAGGGCAAGGAGGACTTCCTAGTGAATTATTTCAATAAAATGTGGCTGTTTGCCACTGCTGATAATATGAATGAGTTTATCGAATCACCACATCGATATGACCGACATATTACCGTTAATAATAAATTGCCGCCACTGAGAATTTGTCTGGTGGGGAACAAGGGTGTTGGGAGGACAACACAAGCACAAAGGCTCAGCAAGTACTTGGGATTGTTCCTTTTAAATTTCGAGCCGGAATTGCTTAGACTAGCCGGTAACGATGGGGATCAGGCTCATCGCAACGATGAGTTGGACGATACTGTCTTGGAGGAGATTATACTTCCGTTTTGGCGCGAGCCAAACAAGCGAGAAGTAGGTTTTGTTATTAATAACTTCCCGCGAACACCCAAGGATATTGAATTTATGATAGCACACGATGCTATTCCCGAATGTATCATTGAACTCGACATGGAAGCGGCTGCGTTAAAACGTCGTTTGATAGACAGTCTGCTTGTAGAATGGAAGAATCAGATTGCAACTGCTAAGCATAACGAGCAGAAGAACCTAGAGGAGCAGTTGGAACTGTGGCAAGCGGCTCGGGATCGTGAGAAGGCGATTCTATTGAACGAGAGACGAGATCGACATACCACACATCGACATGCTGTCGAAGACAATGACTTTGACTCTGGGGAGGAGTCGCTAAAATCTTACATGTCCTATGAGGACGCTCAACGTGAGATGGAGGTTGAGGCTATACTGCAGGAACAGATGCCTCCCCCTGTGATAATAGACAACTGGGAGACTGAGGATCAAGCTAGGGAGCGTCTACGTACCGCGGTTGACGAACAGTTTCAGGAGTTACCCTCGTCCGAAATTAGAGCTATCGCCCTCGAGGAGGGTATTCCATGGTATGTTGTCAATGCAGATATGGATGAAATACGTGTCTATAACTCGATTATGCAGTACCTGATGCCATTCATTAATCGGAACGAGTCTTTCTTTGAACGAGCTTACGATATCTCTATTGAGATGGCAGAACGGCTCCTAGAACTGGGTTACTACTTTCTCAGTCGTTTTGGGAAGACTTGCCCTGTGCAAATGTACGAAAATCACAATCCTTTACAAATGTCTGTAAGTATGGAAGCCCAATTTCAACTGTTTCCCGTAATTTACTCCAATTACATCTACTATTTGTCGGGATCAGAAAACAGTGCAAAGTTTAAGAAGAATATTCTCAAGTACATTCAGCAGGATTATATTTCCCTGCCTTTGTTACGGGCACGAATTGCTGTTACTGGTCCACCTCGTTCTGGCAAGACTACGGTGGCTGAACGATTATGTAGGGAATATAGTCTGGAGCATATTAGCTTTGGTAAGGCTATAAGGCGTGCCCTGAAGTATATGCCCAGTTCGATACTCGCAAAACAGGTGCGTACTCATCTGAAAAACGGCGAAGACGTCCCACTTGACTTGACGATTAAGTGTGTTGAAGCTATGACTTTCGAGGATAAGGCTGTAGCCTTGGGGTTTGTCCTGGACGGTCTACCTAATTCCATCGAGGAAGTGAAGAAGTTGGCTCAAATGAACCTCGTGCCGCATTTGGTAATTGATCTCTGTGTAGACTTGGACTATGTCTACACACATATGGATCTACTGGGTTCGACTCACAGACCTGAATACTCGAAAAAGTTTATAGAGTATCGATGGAACTCTTGGTTGGGGCAGGAGCAATCGTTTCGTAAGTGGCTGGACGCTGAATATCAAAACTTTGCCACAGTTCCAATAAGTCCGAGCAAATGGAAGACTTGGGGAAGGGCCAATGAGTTGGTCTTGTCTGTAATCAACGAAATTAAACACTATTATCGACACTGTGAACGGGATATGCCTCTAAGGATAGCGAATATGTTGATTACACCTTATGAATTTGTCACGCGGCGATCACAGTTTCGAAACTATTGTCCTCTGTGTTTATACTACGAAAATGAATTGACCTGTGGAGGTATGCCACCTGATCGTACTGGCCTCCTCTGTTACCATGACAAGTATTACTATTTATGTGAGGATCATATTTTGGAGTTTGAAGATGACCCAGATAATTTTCTGGGTCCTAACATACGCCATGCCTTACCCTTGGAGTTGCCTATACCTCTAATTTTGACTGAAGTGCCCGAGAACGTCTTTCTGAAGGGATTCTGCGTCGTTTGCCTACAGGAATGTGGCGGGATTGAGGGAACTTATAATATGGGTTCATTAGAGAACGGATCATTAGAGTATGGTGGTCAAGTCTATATGTTTGATAAACCTAGTTGTTTTACTAGATTTTCCAAACAACCTCAACTAGCGGCTGGGGTACCTACGGATATATCAGATAATGCTCCTGCGTTTGATATTAACTCTTTGCCAACGATGGGAATGTTGGAACAGTATGTAGCTGCCCAGCTTGTAAAGGCATTGATTGAAGTTGAAGCTCTACGTCCCTTGGTGCCTGGTTTGACAATAGCCCAGTCGGCGGTGGTATGCCTCGGACTGATTCTGAAAATAAACAATCCCAAAACACCCGGCAAGCATGTTGAGATCTATAGGAAGGTTAAGAAGGACGCCATTGAAACACAGCTTGAGTTTAGAAAAGCTATGAAGGATGCGATGCATACACTTAATCCGTATATACATTATCAAGAACCTCTGCCTCCATTTAAGACTAAATCAAAGATGGCGAAGGAAGAGTTAGTTGGAGATGATTCGACGTACATTCATGAGCTGATTGAGAGCATGTTGGATCGTATTGAGTACGACGAGAAGAAGGTGGCGGCAACCACGTTTGAATTAACGTTTGAAGGAAACACCTCTCAGTCGATTATTATAATTTGATTCGTTTTAATTATTAATGTTTTGTTGTCTGCGGTAGATTGGTAACCTCCACAGTTGTGATAATATAACTTCAAAGATGTCTGACTATATTTGCCTTCTTTGGTTGGTTGAAGTTGAAGCTCTGGTGTCATAAAACTCATTAAACTAACAATCCCAAAATGCTTAGCAATCATAGTGGTATCTATAGGTAGATTAAAGAAGTTGATGTCCAGGTATCTGTTAGAATTGCCATGGAGGATGCGATTTAAATTTTCTTTCGTGGGGTTCCCTTAAAATCGGTGCACCTAATTTCATCGAGGAAGTGAAGAAGTAGGCCCAAATGACCCTCGTGCCACATTTGGTAGTTGACCTATATATTGACTTGGATTATGTCTATACACATATGAGTCTGCTGGGTCAGACTCCCAGACAGGAATATTCGAAGAAGTTTATAGAGTATCGATGGAACTCTGAGTTGAAGGAGGAGCAATAGTTTCGTAAGTAGTTGGGCGCAGAATATCAAAACTTTGCCACATATCCAACGAGTCCGAGTAAATGGAAAACTTGGAGAAGGGCCAATGAGTTGGTCTTGTTTGTAATCAACGAAATTAGATACTACTATCGACATTTAGAAAATGTTTTTTTTCTGAAGAGATTGTACGACATATGTCTAGATCCTCTATTCAAGACTACTCTTTGAGTTGGCGTAAGTGAAAGTAATGGTGGATGATTCGATGCACATTCATTATTATACATTTTATCAAGAGATGTTTATAGTCCTGTTAATAAAATATCTGACCATGTTATCTTCTTTCCAGCACGTCGTGTTCCGGTACCAGATCAACGCTTCGATTATCTCTGCGAGTATCACAAACCGGCAAGGTAAGTCTAGCCCACTCTACTCTATAACTGCATATGCATGACGATTGATGTTGCGCTTCAAAATATCCTATCAGACAAGCTTCTTGCAGCTACCGGGTTGAAATAATCACTCGAAAATACAGTAGCCGACATGATTAAATAATGTGGTTTAATAAGGCATCACGCAATCATCTCTTTCGTCTATCCTGTCCCATCCTATCTTTTGATTTGTCCTCGAGCTATTTCAGAATGCGTTTTCTAAGGCGGCTTTTGTGGAGCCAATCAATTTTGGGCTGCGTTTGAATATAAATTTCACACGCTACGAACATCGGCTGTGTTGAATGTTTTCTGATCATCGCTTCGATGTTGGTCGGACTTAAGAAGACGTTAATATGCGTTTATTGCGACGATGTTTTCGGGGCGCTATTACCAAATATTTGGATCTCGTTCCATATAATAAACATTTTTCCGCTGGCCTCGACGTATTTTTTTTAAAGGGGGGTATTTACGAGTGGCGACACGAGCGTCTCTTTTGATGAGATGCAGTTGGCGGCGCGCGCGCGCGATGCTGGCTGGCATTTCGGAGCGCTATTAATTCGAAAATTACATCGTGGTGGGGTGGGCGCGCGATGCGTTTATCGTGTTTATCGATTTAGGCCCGAAATACGTACAATTTTGTGTCGTGTCTCGACATTAAATTGAGCTGACGCGGTTTAACATGCCTGAGATGTTTTAGTCTCGGCCACCGGGGACTGGCTGGATTCCCACCGTGGTGGCGCCGTACAAATTGGCAGCGACCAACCCTCATTAGTCGTCGTCGTAGACACGGAAATTACTTAGTTTTTTTTCTCTCATGTTTGGTCTAGGCGTTTGTTGTAGAGAGCAACTTAAGTAAATCGCTGAATGGCGATTCCAAAATTGCGGAAGATCATGGGGTTTCACTCATAGATAAATGACTTACAATTATCCGACTTTTAGGTCACTTTGAACATCTCTAGAAACAACCTGCATTCCTTTAAATGCAGCCCTCCAAAAATTGTTATGAATGGGGAGTATAGAACGTGTGAAATTCGCCGACAAAATGAGGGAAAACGTTGGCATGTAATTTGTGTCCCATTTTCATTTACAACGGGTTACATCAGAAGTTTCCAAACTGAGAGGTCCCTAGGAGTCTCAGGGTAGGCCTGAGAATTTACAATAATAGCTAAACCAAGAAATTGAAGGGTAATACATGCTTCAGAACCACAAAAAACCCAAGCTGGCGTATTTTATACGTAAAACTGCGCGATAAGTCCCTCAATAGCTGAAGCAAGTTTTTGAACGGCAACACATACTTCAGAGGAATCAGAACCACCAAAAGTCGCTCGAACTGAATTATTTTATTCCTAAAGAAGTGCCGCAAGTCCCTCAATATATGAAACTAGAAATTCGAGGGTAACGTATATTTCGGGGGAATCAGAACCAGTAAAGAAATGCTCGATCTGGTTTATTAGGATATACTCACCTAAAATGCTCGTGTTGGCTTATTCTAGACCTAAAAGGCCCGAAGAAAATATTTTTAAACAGTGGTGCCGCCAAAAAATGAACTAAAGAAAGGGAGGCGTGACTATAAAAAGTTTGCAAACCTCTGGTCTATATATACTAAATTTGTCTACTTTATTTGCGCAATTAAATCTCGATTAGATGGCGCCGTGACAAATATCGACTAAATTTGATTATAATCATTGCCTCATTAACTTTATAGCAATTTGTTGTACTTATTTTTAACAAAGTCGTTATTTTTACAGGCTTGTTTTTTGAGTTTGTTTTTGAGCCTATTTATATACTCGTATCACGCATGATTTTGTTATAACATTTAGAAATTTTGTGATTTTCACATACGACGCGAGCCTACCAACTAATGTTAAATTGATTGGTTTATTTCTGCGCTGCTTATTACACACACGACAAGCACGCACGATTTTTTGTTGCCTCTCCTATCGCGATATGTGGTGCGGGAAGCAAAATAGTTAATAGCGTCGACATTATCAGTGATTATGTGTGTTTTTCGTGCCGACGCTGGGCTGACGTGGGGCCTGTCAACTCACCTGTAATAAACTTCAATCACATCAGATTAGCGCCGTCGATGGCGGTTTACCACGCCACGAAACGTGCCCAAATTGCGCTTTTATACGTATTATTTTTGACGAGCCATTAGTTGGTTAGTTACACATTTACCACGAAACGTAAACAACGTAACAACTATTTGAAGAGAGCACGCGCGAACCGCAATATTAGTCCCGACGAAACGTTTCGTGTCGAATTTCATCTATGCCCGAAATCAATTTGTGGCCGAATTTATTCGATGCTTTTAGATTTACGCGCAGCAACGACTCTACGACGCAAAAGTCCACCACTTTTGCGTCGTGGAAACACTGCTACAAAGTTACGATGTCAATAAAAACGCAATGGAAATTGGCTTGGATTTTCGCGTCTTATTTTCCAGCATTTTACAATAAATTTCGGCCTCGCATGCATTCGATTTGACATTTTCGTACATTTATAGAATATTTGAATACATGAGGACGATTTTTCCGCGAGGATAGCTATGAAAAGCGGAGATCGTAAAAAGGCGCCCTCGCGTCCCCGAGAGCATTGGCGGCGGGTGGAGGCGGCGATTTTTGATGGTGGGTGGTTGGTAGGTTTTGAAGGGAAACTCGTGCGGCATGCTTCGTCGATTCGATTAGACTTGCAGATTTGCGCATACATTTGCGAAGCGTACGCGTCGGATGAAAGCTTATTTATATACGAAGTTCGGGATGTTGTATGTGGCGGCACTGTCGAAATACGAGTCTTCATTAAGTCGTCGTCGACGGATCAAAGGGAGCGACGGAGGTGGTGTTGGTGTTGGCAGCGACGGCGGCAGCAGTAACGGTGGAGGATTATGCGACCCGCTCTCTCTGCTCGATATGACGACGATGACGCGAACTCGCAACTTTTGTCGTTGGGATGCAGCTAGATTCCAATTAGGCAATTTGTATCCCTTCGTGCATACGCGCATACTAAACTCTCGCCATTTTTTTTCTTCTAGCAAAGTACCCGGCTTCCTCAACGTTGTCGACATTGCCGGCTTAGTGAAAGGCGCCTCCGAGGGTCAGGGACTGGGCAATGCCTTCCTCTCGCACATTAGTGCTTGTGATGCAATTTTTCATCTTTGCCGTAAGTTTTTGAGTTTTTTAATTAACTTTGTTGCAAATTAATTTAAGACCGAAAAGAATTGCTGATGAATTGTCGCCCCACTAGGTGCATTTGATGATGACGATGTGACACACGTCGAAGGAGAGGTAAATCCCGTCCGAGATTTGGAGATCATCGGCGAGGAGCTACGTCTTAAAGACGAGGAAGCACTCCTCAAGAAACTGGAGGGCTTGGAACGCACCGTGGTTCGTGGCAATGACAAAAAGTTGAAGCCGGAATATGTAAGTAATTCTAACATATCCTAAATCCTGCTGATTCATGATACACTTAAAAAACTCACTATGAGCTTATGAATGAAATTGAATTTAATCTCGGTAACAATACCGAGCATGCGGTGACGATGACTATGTCGGAATTGTTTTCTTGCCGTCCTCATAGAGGAAAAAACCTAATTCGATTAGCAAAGAAGGCGCTTTCGACACGAGCCACGTGAGGTGTGTTGGGCCCGCCTGCTGTGGCTCTAGCAGGTGATACCCTATTAGCGGGGGACACCCTCCACCACGGGGGTCACGCCACGGGGGCCCATAAGGTCATCTATTCATTATATTCGATGGCGTTTACACGCGTGACGGCCACGCGTTCGACTCACGTTTGCCTCTTTTCCTACAGGACACACTGCTGAAGATCAAGGGTGTCCTCGTCGACGAGAAGCAGCATATTCGCTTCCACGATTGGAGCGCCAATGATGTAAGTACTTTTAAAATTTGCATAAAATTCAACTTTAGCAAAGGGGCGACGATGTAAAAAAAAAGTGGAAATTGTGCAGCATCACTGCGGCTGTTTTTACATCTTTGGAGGTGTACCGCCTGCTGCGAGCTCTGACATGATGTCAATCTCATAAACGACCCCCCGGGCGTCTCGGCTACGCAGCAGGTTGTCATTAAATCTCTTTGGTGTGGCGTCGTCCATTACGAACATTAATCTCTGATTAAATTTCGATTATTGGTATTATTGTCTTGCAGATTGAGGTGCTGAACAAGTATCTGTTTCTCACTTCAAAGCCAATGATCTACTTGGTGAACCTCTCCGAGAAAGACTACATTAAGAAAAAGAACAAATGGTAAGTTTTTGCTTCGTTGATGGTGTATTCTGAGTGTTGGGTAGTTTGAGGTGGTTTGTTGTATGGCTCTGGGTGTTTTCTGGTAAACGCGCCATCTCATCGACGGTAATGGTGAGCGCAGCGCATTGTCCCTGCCGAAGAATGGACAATGCGGTAAGCCACGGGTTATCCACACATGCGCCTGCGCCCCGGTACTTAATTACCCCGCATGGACGTGATAATACCATCGTGATTGCTTTGATCTTGTGCCGACGCGACTCATCAAGTGTGCTGATTCAATCTGGAATTGTTGATTCAACTCCCAAACAGAACGCAGAATTGGGTGGTTTTAATGAGGGCGAATTTTTGCGGTTTTGTACGCAACAATTACTTAGTTTACTTGCGTGTGATACATTCGTGACTATAACATTTGGTGATTTTTGATTTTCTAGTTTGATCGGTCTTTTTTGAATTTTTACTTTTTTTGTGACGGTTTTTAGGGATCATTAATAATCTTCTCAACAATAAGCAAACATAATTGACATGAGGAAGCCGCCTTGTTTATTATTGAATTTACACGCATGTCTCAGTTGGATGCTTTTCATGCTCAATTAAAATGCAGTCGACGGGTGAATGTATCGCACGCATGTATGTGTGTGTGTGTGTGTGTGTATGGTTGGCCGTTACCAGTGTACCCACATATAAATGTGGGTTACCACAAGTGTGTATATATATATGAGTGGATATTGCAGGTTGTTGAAGATCAAAGAATGGGTTGACAAAAACGATCCAGGCGCGTTAATCATCCCGTTCTCGGGCGCGTTTGAGGCGAAATTGGTCGAGATGGACGAGGCCGAGACGAAGACGTACTTGGAGGATAACAAAGCGACCAGGTAACGTATTTAATTTGTCCATTGATCGTTCGTTGTCGGGAAGCAGGGGGTAAGGGAGATGTGCGTCTGGTTGTTCCGTACCCGTCTAGCGCCATTAACTTGGCCTTCTTCGGCATGGGCTTCTCCTCGGCCCAGCAATCAAATGACATTTCCATCTAGAGGCTAAGCACGTTTGTCGGAATTACGGGCGTAATTACAGGTGCCCCCGAGTCGGTCGGGGCAACTGTGGCGTCGAAAAGTCATTCACGAGTTGGAAAAAATGAAAAAGTTGAGAAGATCAAATTGAAACGAAATTAAATAAAGCTTTGAATGGCTGGCTGGCTGAGGGTCGAGAGCGATTATCATCATTAAGCGTCATCATTGATTTTTCGGAAAGTTGTTATCTATTTATTACCAAATGTTGCGGTATTTTTTTTTCTTTTTTGACTTTTGAGGTGACGCCTAATTCCAACTCTTTGGTACGGTTTGGGGACAATCGTATGGTTAAAAAAGTTTAGAAAATCGAACTTTATTTCTTTCTACTTTATTTCAATAATTATACGATTGGTGAGCGCGTATTTGAAACATTTCGAATTAATTCGATTGTGGGGTACCCTGCAATTTTTGAGCATAATAACAATTCTTTGCGTCTTCAATTTGTCGACGGAAAAAAATAAGCCATTGAGCCGGTATTTTCGGCGCAGTATGTAATTTCTCAAGTCACGATCGCTATAATAAGTAATCATAACTTTTGGGACATGTGTCTGTTTTGTTTCAAATTGAAAATATGCAGTGCATTGGAAAAGATCATCGTCCAGGGTTACAAGGCGTTGAATTTGGAGTACTTCTTCACGGCCGGACCTGACGAAGTTAAGGCGTGGACCGTACAGGTAATATCACGACGATATTCCCTAGAAAATAAGGCAGTGGCGTCCTCTAACGGTAGCTGCTTCAACTTTTACCCTTCTCTTTATAGAAAGGCACAAAAGCTCCACAAGCTGCAGGCAGAATTCACACCGACTTTGAGAAAGGTTTCATCATGGCCGAAGTGATGAAGTTTACCGACTTTAAAGAAGAGGGCTCTGAGGCTGCGGCGAAGGCAGCTGGAAAGTATCGTCAACAGGGACGCAACTATACGGTCGAAGATGGCGACATTGTCTTTTTCAAATTCAACGCTGGTGCCGGCTTGAAGGACGCCAAGAAGAAATGATTAAGGCTCATGGTGGCGATCATGGTTTATCTTTATTTGAACATGATTTTCTTCTTTCTTAGCATGCATTGTTAACTTGAACGAGGACTCATTTACTCTTTGGTTTTTCTAATACTGTCATTGCAAGGCTTGTTTTCTCGATGTGTGCGCCGCCTCCAATTTTGAACATCATTAAAATATAAGAATGTAAATCTTTTGTTTTTTTATAGTGCACTAAATGATCTGTCTTAATGTGAGGAAAACAGCTTCAATTGATGGAAAAGGCGACTTTTAGCCCATTCGTAAAAGTCGTATTCTTTGTGAAGTGTTATCTTCATGCGTTTTTTGAATGTGGGGGTAGCTCGATGTGTTTTTCTTCTTTGTTTTTCAGTAGGCCCTATGAAAACAATGGATTGTTTTTTTCTTTCAGATGTACAATATGTATTTTCTAACTTACGGAGTAAATCCCTGAAATACATTTTAGTAGCACCTTTAAAAAAGTACGGAAGTTGATGTTGCAGGACCTCCAAAGTTGCGTTTAACTCTTCTAGAACTCCGAGAGTTGAATAGTACCTTTCCACAGTCGTTTTGGCTTGCTTCAAAGCCCAGTCATTGTTAAGCCGCCTAGAAACAAAAAAATCCTCAAAGAATATTCCAATTAAGAGGCTGTGATATAGGTATATGTAGTTGCCTAATATTCCTTTGGTTTGACAGACTTGTTAGGAAGTCCGTCACTTCCATCTAGTTACAATTATTGTGAAAGTGGCAAAAGTCAATTTCTCTTTTTTTACGGAAATTTAATTATTAACAAAATTGAAATTTCACAAATATAGGATATGTAAACAAATTTAACATAAAATTTCCTAGATCAAACACAGCAAGAATAATTCTGAATACTTGAGAATTCGCGTGTGTTAATTTCCAAACCATTGCAACTATCCATATCCCGGTGTGCTTAAACATACTTGTTGCGAGAAGAAGGTGCTTGTGCACATCAAAACACGCTTTTTTCTTGTATGTAAGAGAATATTTTCCAAAACTCGCGGTTAGTCGGATATTCCTCAATATCCTCGATATGTTTAAACGCCCTTTCTGGTGAAAATATGTTGTTTGAACAGATGTAAACAAGTTTCTCTCATATATTTTAGCGAATAATTTCCAAAACTTCATAAATCACATAAATATTTTATTGTAATAATATTCTTCTTCTAATGTGTTTGAGCGCCCTTTTTTGCCAAAATTCGTCGCTTGAGCTCATCTATACACGTTTATCCCTTATAGTTGAGCAAATACTTTCAAAAGCTTCATAAATCGCATGCTAAATTTCGTTAATTGCAGCAAGTCTATGCTTATGATCGTTCAACTGAACATATTATGACAGAACAAATATTTTAGGTCAGTATGACATCATGTAAGATATTTCAGGAGTATAGTTAGTAAAACAAGTAGATGGCGATTAGTTTGTAATGAAGCCAAGAAACGATGGAGAAATCGACAGATATATCGATATTTTAGACATACCCTCCATAAAATAAGAAAATAACTTGAACTTACTGACAGTCATCATGTTGTCCACAAAAATAAGGTATAGCCAAGTCAAACTTCTTATCATCCGGAAATTCACAACCTTTTTGTAATCCCAAGACGCATTGCTCTATTGCTCTTGGTGTTTTTAGATAACTTAATGCATCATTTTGCATTAAATGATGAAACCTTCAATTATAAACAAAATTTACAACAAAAATACAAACATTACAAGAAAATTAAAATGAATAGCCAACAAATTAAAGAATTGAATGAATTTTACCTTGACAAAACATAATCAGCAGGATCACGTATCAAATTAATATAACTCGGCGATTGTCGGTCGTGGCGTGTAAAATTAACAAAATATATCATCCTGTCGACACTTGTGGGAACGGCTTCATTCCGAACAATATCATACGTATTGTAAACGAATTCTTCCTTTGTTGAAAAACAGTTTAAAACGTGTGACTTTAAATAAACGACTTTCTATAGGTGAATATGAATATGAATATGCTCTACTTACAATTTCAATATTTGTCAACCGTTTGCGCGAGCCTTGCAATTTCACATGTTTGAAATTATTCCATCCCTGCAACCATTTTAAAAGCAGCACTAAAATCTCCGATCCGGAATTTGGGACTGCATTCACGAAAACAATGTGTTTGCTAATTTCGTCCATTTTACCCAATTCGGCCAGGGATTTAGTCACATGTTTATACGGAGCTATTAGACTTGCCGGCGTTGTTTGTATAACTTTGACGCGGTGAATTTCCCGATTTTCGGAAGTTTTCAACTGATTCTGAGAGAGATCATTTAAATTGAGGCATGTTATGATTATGACTAGAAGCGCAGTCGGTATTATTGTGATTTTTAGTCGCGAACGCATGACGCATCTGAGCGGTATGTTTGCGAATACTGCACACCGGCGAATATTTTTATTCGTAATAATCACACGGTTGGTTGGTGGAGAAGCAGAAGCAGAAGGTGAAAGGTTGCAGCGTCTTGGCAGCTGCAACACCACCTTACCGATGCGCGATGTTGGAACGAAATAACGAGTAATGCCATAGTGAGGATATAATGAAAGTGTTAGTCGATTGCCATTTCCTTCAACTCTTTGGTTTCAATCTCGTAGAGTATATTCCAAATGAAAAAGGTGAGAGCATCGGCAGCTAGATTTTGTATGAAACTTGGGAGTAGTGACGCCAAGCAAAGTTCTCATCTTCGTTTATGTTTATTCATGGAATGTTGCGTTGCGTTTCTTCTTATAGCTGACATTTCATGAATACGGGAGTGTTTCATTTTTTCAAGTCTTCTTGATTTTAGATATTGGTAACATTTGAGTGTTATATAATTATTAGACCGCATTTGGTTGCTTCACGTTGTAATATCGGTTACCAAGTATTCATGGGATTTCAACCTAGTTTAAAAGTATATCGATGTTTCTAATTTCTTAGTTAATTATCGATAAACAGTGACCCCTTTTTGTTGGGTCTCTTCTTTTTTGTTGCTTCCTTTTTTGTTTATTGTTGTGTTATGTTTCCACAGTTGTGAGACTTCTCAAGTATGTTTTCATTTCCTGAACTTTTTTTTGGATCTTGCGCTTTTTGTCATTTTCTTTAAGTTAGTTTATTTGACAACATTGTTTTCTTTTCCTAAATTTTATATAAAAAATAAGAAGAAAGCAAGGTAATGATTTCATCCGGTGGTTAAAAAAAGATAAGAACAAAAAGACTATCAATAAGACGGAATCAAGAACATTAAATATGTGACGACTTCATATTGAGCAGAAATAGAAATAATGATAAGGAAATTGAGGAGAAGTTATTATTGCAATTGAGCAAAAGGTACAAATGAGCTCTTGATCACACGAAATAAAACTAAATATATTCATATTGTGCTATATGCAGGAAGGCAAGGGATTAATCCCCAATAAAAACCGATTTAAAAACCCCCTCAAAATGGGATTAATACACGAAAGAGTGGAAAGCCTTCCTTCTTTATTTATATATCTAAATGATAAATTGATACATTTATTGAATAGAAAATAAGGATCAAAATATTTTATCTTTTTTAATTAGTACGTTTTGTTTATCGTTTCTATGTGTCGTTTACAATGTATGAATCTGTGGCGGTCCAGACCATACATTAACATGTATTATATATTGTATTTCTTCAAGGTTTTTTCCACTGCCTATTCTCTCAATTTCAACTCTGCAAATCTTTCAAACCTACACATCTGTTTCCAATCTTTGTGCTCTTGCGCTCTTTCTCTGTCTTACTTATACTATCGCTCTTTCTTTGATGCACCCTCGAGATCTTTATATTTCTTTACGTCGGGGAGTGAGTTTTCTGTACCGCACGCGCAACATCGCTGTTCCCTTCGTCTTCACATTGTCAACTATTTCTACTTGGTGATAATAAACCTTCTTGTTAACTTAATACAATTGCATCATTACTCGCAATCAATGGCACACCGTACCCCACAAATCAAATATTATATTCTACCAGAGTCACTTTAATTTTCATTCAAATCTTGGAAATCCAATCTTATTATTATTATTTTGAATAAATAACTGGAATACACGCTCTAAACTTCTCAACATATGTATTAATAGTTTAAGCAATAAAAAAACTCTAATCTCCTAAACTTCTGATCAAATCGTGTTTCACGAAGCATTTTATTACTTTCATTAGCAAAATCTACAAAAATATGTAGAGTCATTATATAATTTCTCTTAAAATCTTTTAGAAATATATTTAACATTTCGTGCATAATTTTTACTCTAACTTTAATTGAATAAATGTCATCATTCGCTGCAATTTCGCGAGAATTACCAGGTGAAAGTGGAACTGTTGAATATCAGTTTGCTTCACGCTTAATCGTAAGTATAACAAACATTAAATATTACCAAGAAAATATTGCATCTATTCAGAAAACGGTTAACGAGCGTCTCGTTTTCCTCGATAACTTTTTTCAACAAACAAAGGTTTCAAATGATCCGCAATTTACTCAAATGCTAATCAAAAACAATTTACATTGTGAATACAAAAGCTAAACACTAATGTGAGCACTAAACTGGTGCTAAATGCGTTGATGTAACACATGACACCGAAAGTGTTTGCAAATTCCCTGGTGTCAATGCTAGTTACATATTGACCCAACATGCAAAATGAAGCGCGTTACAGACACGCGCTATCTGCTGATAACGCAAAATTGAATCTGCAATTAAAGAACAATATATTAATCTTATCGCCGGCGCTGTAATTTTTGCAGTAAACAAATTATGTAGTAATAACGATGAGCACACACATAATCGGTTGAAGCCGGTTAACATTATTGGCCTTGGCAATATTTAAATCAAGTTTAATATTAACAAAGGCTGAACGAATGCGAGAATATAGATGTTATTTATATTTGGCTTGGTATTTTCATTTTTTACAACCTTGAAATTTTAATATCATTTGTGTCATCTTAAAAAAATGAATTTAACCTAAATTATCGTTAATCTAAAAATTAGAAATTAATTTAAAAAGTAGAAATGACAAATAGTTTCTGGACTGCCTGCATGTGCGATAAGTATTTTTAATTGGTAATTGCAGCGATTTGTTTATTTCCTTATCATGCCACTCAGCCGCACACGTCAAATATGTGATAACATAATAGCTCGCAGTATTATGACCAGAAATTGCAATCGAGCATAGTGGCCCCTCGTTAAATGAGTTTGATAAAACAAAGGTTACAATTTAATTAGGAGTGTTGCTCATACTCAGCGATAGTCGGTTCACAATTGAAGCAGATTGAAATGCTGCCAAAATGTGTAAACTTCGAAATAAATTGGGAGTAATCAATCTGTTATGTAAAATATCTTCCTGGTTGGTGTGCCAGGAAGCGTAAAAGCGTAGAGTACACATGTTAATTCATACAGCATTGGCGTATTTTTAGAAACTTAATAAAAGTATGTTATTGTTTGAGAATGTGGGGCGTGAAGTATGTGAAAAATAATATTTTTAGTGCTCTAGAAGATAAGACGTAGAAATTTTCCATGAGTACTTTTCAGACAATGAGTTTTAGATTGAGTTTTATCAATAATTCCGCTTAGAAGTAAGTTTTGGGGTATTTTTAAAGATGCAGGTCTATTTTTAAGATAATTACGAGGTTAAATAGTTTTAAAAGTTGGCATGAAATAGAATATTACAATTAGATTTACTACTTACAACTTTGAATTAGGTGTTGTTTTCCAAACTACCTGTGAGATTGATTCGTTGGCATTTTTAGGGTGAAGGTTCGCCTGAAGCCCTACTAGGATAGGACAAATTCAGTTTTACGTGAAGCTTGAATTCGAAAACTGACCATTACGGAATATTTCAGCCCTTGTACTGATCTATTTGAACCTAATATATGTATATGAAGGCGACTGGTCTGTAAAAGTCTGTAAAACCCAAGGTCCTAGGCAAGCGAAGAGGCTGCTAGATGTATCACACGATTGAGCGCAAGAAATTACAAAGCTGAAGAAAAGCGATATTAGGCTACTTGTTAGCCTACTGACAGGTCATGCCGAGGCCTTATACCACCTAGCCAATATTGGCAAAGGCGACCTCACAAGCTGCAGACTATGAAAGTCGGAGGTGGAAACAACCGTGCACCTACTCTGCACTTGTGTATTCCTAGCACCAGAAAGACTTTCTTTGCTAGGTAGCGAGCAGCTAAGACTTGCTGAATTCAAAGGGAAGTCGGCCAAGGAGATTCTAACCTTTTCTAAGGTGATCTCCGTTATTGACCCATAGTATTGGTCCAGGCATAATAGATCAAAGTTGGTCGCAGTGCTAGTGGCGTTGACCGCCCAGGATTAATTGAAAAAAAAAAACCAAGATCGCAATATACACAATGACAAAATATCCACGACCGTGTCTTAAGTGTTTTATGTTTATGTTTAAGTGCCTCTGAAATCATTATTTCATCATCAATCATTATTTGGTCTAGATTAAGATATTTCATGTTTTCTGTTTTTATCACATTTGGGAACTTTCGCCCATTATAATATAGATAATACGTAAGCAAGGTGTGAGTAAGATCATATTCAAATAAAATACTACCATGGTGCATCCGGAACCAACCAGTGAGTCCTTTGCCTCTTATGTCCTTGGTTCCACCGAACTGCCAGACCCGTAGGGTAGAAAACATTACAGCGCCTATTTGGCTCTATGTTAGCCCCAGAAACCTGAAATATTCCCCTGAATCATGCCGAGAAAGTCCTAACACCATCGGATAGACCTGAAAATGTACTTGTACTGAACAGGCGGGCCTAAAATAGGACCTTACAATGGGAGGATAAGACAAAGGTTTTTGATTTACCCTCCCATAAGTTTACAGTGTTATTGTCTTGTTAGTAAGTTTGTAATTTTGTTACACAAAAAGAAATGAATACATTTTAGACAATGTTTCTCACATCGATGTCATCTCTCTTCGAATAGGCAAGAATGAAATGTTCTAAACTATGCAAATGATAGTTAGGAGGTCAGATTTGTATATTTCTACGTGTACCGCATGTTTTTTAGACGTGTTTTCCCTTCCACATGATAAAAATACATCTAGCATAGCGACCACCGCCATGTTCTATTCCATCTACTCTGTTGCGTAGCAATGACCTAGAATTTTCAAATTTAGCGCCGTAACGTAACGTTTGAACGTGTGCAAGCATGTTACAGCTGTAGGTGTAGTGCGCCTAGATGATATATGTGTTGTATGTGTACGGAACCGGCCGGTTCGCCGGCTGCCGGCACATCTGCGTGTGCGCCGGATTGCCGGCTGATTCGTCCACGTGAACCCGTTCCCCAACGCACAACACAACAGCCTGCGACACTCAAACGTGTACACGCGACTGTTTGTTTTCTACGCCGTAACAACGCGTATCCGTCAACGCACTGCGTAGCCATAGACAGCAAAAATCACACACCAATTGTCCAGGACGTCAGTGTGTCTCCTCTCACGCGAAATTACCCAGTTTCGAAGCCGCAGCGTTTCCTGCACTGATACTTAATATAAAGAGGCAGCGATGGCGCAGACATCGTTCGACTCGCTGAAAGATCTCGACCTCACGCGTGATGAGATCGATCGCATCGGCGAAGCGCTCAAAGA
Source organism: Mimaenictus wilsoni (assembly GCA_027575185.1). Lineage (NCBI taxonomy): Eukaryota > Metazoa > Arthropoda > Insecta > Coleoptera > Staphylinidae > Mimaenictus > Mimaenictus wilsoni. The sequence goes on from JAODAC010038462.1 coordinate 55,569, forward strand.
CAAAGAGTTCCGTAAGCTATTCGGCGACTACGTTGCCGAGGTGAACGATCCGGCTAATCGGCGCATCTTCGAGGAGGAGCTGAAGCAACTGGAGCGCGAGCGCGGCGTCGATGTTACGTTCATCAACCCCCAGCCGGGTTATGTCATCAAGACGAGCTTAAACGGCAACAAGAAGGCCTTCGTCAACGTGTGTGCGAGTGATCGTGTCGGTCAGCCGACATCGAAGCCGACGCATCAGGACGGTACCAAGGGGCTGCAGTGGAGCTTACCACATTCGTTAGCACCACCTAGAGAAGACTTCGACAATAAGAAGATATTATGTCAGGTATTTGATGTTGTTTTCCACCCTGACACTCTGCATTTAGCATTGAAAAATCCCGCTTTTAAAAATATGGTCAACAGGACGGCTTGTGATGCTGTCGAGGCGAGTTTTGATTGCAAACTCGACCAGAAAAACCTCAAGTTTCCAAATTTAAAGTTCAAAGGCATAGCTAGACCTACAATTATTCGAAAACAAATTGAGAAAAAGAATCCAGATATTGAGGATTGTGATATTATGAACAAGATTTTCGAGCAAATGCCGAAGGTTGCAGAGCAACCCTCTCGGTCGAAAACACCCCGTGCGAGAAAACCTGAAGATAAGTCAAAATATACTACCCCTAAGTACGAAATCAAACATAGGAGTCACATTGAATTGGAAAATTTCACCTATGATCGTTCAGCGAAAATGGGTGCCGCCATTCCTAAGGAACTGGTCGTGGAAATTTGCCTTCCGTTACTAAAAGCTGCTACGGATATCGACTTAGATGTTACAGAGAAAACAGTACAACTGAAAAGTGAGACACCAGCCAAGTACAAACTTTCGATAACACTCCCTTACAAAGTGAATGAATCCTGTGGAAATGCAAAATTTGATAAAGATACAAAAAAGTTGATGGTTACGCTGCCCGTGAAACGGGCTAGAGTCGTGGGAGACTATACTAGAGAGGATAGTGGTGTTGAGAGTGATCATGGAAGTTTATCACCTCCCAGGGAGAAAGTCGTGACACCACCTCTCGAAGACGATAAGACTGCTTTCTTAGACGCCAGCGTTGAATACACTTTACCTGATTTTACCTGCCATTTGTGTGAGAATTTGATTTTTACGCTGGCGGTGAAAAACGTGCAAGAGAGCTCACTGGAGAAGATGTTCAACGATTCGAATACGGCACTGCACGTTAAGTTTACAACTGTGAGTGCCGGCCACTTTCCCAGCTATTACGCATTTTACGTAAAGTTGCCGACGCATTTTGTGAATCCCGAGGAGACCTCCGTCGAGATCTGGGATAACAACGTGGTCGTGCAGATTGCATTCACACCTTGTGATAGAAAACCGGCGCTTTATATGGTTGGCAGCTCCGAGGAGAGTTTGGTGGAGCATCTCATTGATGAGAAGCAACAAGTTGAAATGGTTGTCGCTTTGGACGAAGATGATGATCCTGAGGAGAAGGAACTCAGTGCAGTTATCGAGGAGATTTTTGAAGAGCCTTTGGAAGGACCTGTGAAAGAGGTACAGAAAGCCAATCGGGTTGTGGACACCGTTGAATTGAATCCAGAACCGACGAAAGCTATCGATATCATTGGACGGCAATATTCTGAATCGTCTGGCGATGAAATGAGTTGCAATAGCTGCAGTCCCAAGTGTAAAGGAATACTGAAGCGGATGTCATCGTCGAGGAGTTCAGTAAGTCGTAGTGTGTCCGAATCCAGTGTCGACGACTTCACCTGGGCATCGTCCTTCGAGAACTGTTATTCGGTGAGTCAGGATTCTGTCATTCATGAAGAGGATGAGGAACCGTCTACTAGTTTGAAGAAAACCGTCCGTTTCAGCAATCATGTCCTAAGGCAACTCTTCAGGTACATTTATTGCATATTTCATTATCCAACATTGAAAATATTTCTATTTTAAGTGAAACATAACTGATTACAGGTCAAACTCGAGCATTTTAGGCCAGAGGAAGAAAAATCAACGTAAGAATCGCAACAAGAAGCGCGCGAATGAGCGTCGCCATAGCGAGAGCGAAGTGTCCGAAGGTGAGAAGGAGAGAGAAATGAAGACTAACAATGAGAAGCAACCAGCCAGCGTTTACAACAATAATAATGCAGACGAGGGCAAAAAGGACGAGAACATTTTCCCCCTTGATATGTAATCATGCATGCATGCACGCGGATACAACTTCATAAATGATGTATCTTGTTCTTAATCCTTGTCTTAGCGTAGTTTTCTAGCAATTAACGTCCTAGTTAAGTGTTCACTTAGCACACATTTCACCAAACATTTTCGTTTGGTTTCGAAAAGTGCATATATGTTAGGTATTCGTTTTTTTTTTTTCTTTGGGGCACGAAATTCTCGGTGTCGTTTTTTGATCAATTAATTCAATTCATGTGATAACAAAATTTGTGCTATAAGAATTACAATTATACTTTACTTTTACTTTACTATGATTTACGAGTGTTTTACTTTGTATTTTTTTTGGGGGCTAAAGTGAATGTAATTCGAATCCGGTGATTATTTGAATAGTTATTAAGTAAGAGATAACCATTTTATAACTTGATACTTCTTTATACACACAAATGTATTTACATATACAAATGTTCTGGTTTAATAATTTTTCTGCGAGAAAATTAGGTGATACACAAAATAAAAGTATAAAATGTTCTTTTGAACTTTAATAATTTATGACATGAATTATTATTTCTGATTTAATTTATTTGCGAATGATTGATTTTGACTACTACCGAGTGAATTAATTTTAATTAGCACAAGGCACGCCGTCTATTTTCAGGTATCAAAACTACATAAAATCCACTAGAGAATTATATTTCGGTAAGTCTCGAACGGATCACTAGTTGTTTCGTAACTTGTTTAAATTTAAAAATCTCTTTCATTGTCAATTAATTCTTAGTCAATTACTTCAGTCCTTCTCACATAAGATTTAATTGAATAGTTTCTTGCATTTTTACAGTATTATTAATCAATTTAAGCAATTATTTTGCAAACAGAGCAGTGCCATCTGCGATTCAATAACCGAACGTTTACGAACACTGGTGGCATCCCGGTTCAAATAATTGTAAAACTGAGTAAGCACTGAGTATTATGACTACTGAGGGTATCTTATGTGATCTAACCTAAAAATATTTCATCAAAGAAATATTGTGCTCCTTAAATCTATTTTAACAATTCAATTTGTGATAATCTATCATTCTTGTGAATAATTAAACATAGTACAGTGATGCACACCGATCTATCAGCACATTTACACTCTGATAAATGTAATGAATTGATACTGATGTTGCAAAAGTGTCATCAGGACGTAAATATCTATAAGCAGTGCTAAGCTTTATGTGCCTAACTGCAGTTTGTATCTTTCAGAATCCATTTGGTAAGTTCTTCGGAGTCTGTAACGTAGCTGACACTCGGATGCTCAAGTGTCTGAAGGAGGAACGTCTAGCCCGTCGTAAACGCAACTCTGACCAAGCGAAAATCACCCACAGGAAAGTCAAAGATCTCCTGCTCGAAGATGCCCGAAAGGAGCAAGGCTCAGCTTAAGATTATCGATTCCATCGACAAGAACATCTTAACTGATTTGACTAGCGTTAGTGATAGATATTATACGCATAAATACTGTACAAAGATTCAGGGTATTCACGATGCTCTCAGACAGCGAGTTAGTTTTCATTCAAATAGGTTATGCATGCTTTCTTTGGCTGATAATCATCCAGTTATGCAAAAAGTTATTACTAAGGTAAACTTTGAGATTTCGGATAAATTGAATCGTTTAAATAATGTGGTATCGGGAAAAGGCAAGAAAGGTGCTCAGAAATTAGAGGGTAAATCAATTGTTTGTTACGTTGAGACTAATGATGGAGAAAAATTTCCGGTTTACGGTTGCCTTAAGGGAAAACTTTTGGAAATTAATGAACATTTAATTGAGAAACCGGAGCTCCTTCAAACGCATGCTATTAGTGACGGATATATTGCACTTGTACTGCCTGATTTGAAATTTTATGAAGAGGCCAAAGGTTGTATGTTAGATGAAGCTGAATATTTAAAAGAATGTAATCAACAATGTGATGATTAATAAAAAATATATGGATTGAATCATAATTTTTGTTTTTTATTTTGTAGTCCTTTGCCTGATAAATGATCATTTGTTTTCAGTTCGAAGCTTGAATCTATTGATGGTACTGCTGGCAAATCATAAAACTGGTGTATACGGGATGCGTCATGCACTGTACAGTCTACGAATAGTGCGGCGAAAATAAATTTTACTATTGCAAATAAATTAAATGAATTTTTCTACCCCTTATTTTGTGTAGTTAAGACATTCACTATTGGATGGCAAAGTTTTATTAAGTATATCCAAGCTCTTTCTTGTGATTAAAATTTTAAATGGAGTTAAATAAACTAGGGTAAATTTGTGACACGAGCATTAAATTTGAGTATATGATAAGTTTATAAATTTATTATCAAAATTCAGACAAGGACTTTCACCTCATTAAAAACAAAATGTCGTAAAAACGAGCAAAAACTGCTGCCAAATATTATTAGCAATAAATCGATTTGCACCACGTTATCAGCTGATTACTTATAAGCGACTTGCTAGTCACCCCGACAACTTTTTCTTCAAGTTATCTGCGAGTTTGTTCATGAACTCAAAAGTTTCCATATAATCCGAACGCTTGACATTATTCATTCCCTTGATGCAAATCGCCAGATCCTTCGTCATGAATCCAGCTTCGATGGTCTCGACGCAGACCTCTTCGAGTTTGTGCGCAAAACCAGCTAAAGCCTGATTGTTATCAAGCTTGGCACGATGCAAAAGTCCCTGGGACCATGCGAAAATCGACGCAATCGGATTCGTGGACGTCTCCTGTCCCTTTTGGTACTGCCTATAGTGACGGGTAACCGTACCATGAGCAGCCTCAGCCTCCACAGTCTTCCCATCGGGACAGATGAGCACCGAGGTCATCAAACCCAAAGATCCATAACCCTGCGCAACCGAATCCGATTGAACATCACCGTCATAGTTCTTACAGGCCCAAACGAAACCACCTTCAGACTTCATGGCATACGCTACCATATCATCAATAAGACGATGCTCATACCAGATATTCTTAGCGACAAACTGACTCTTGTAGTCCTTCTCATAGACATCCTGGAAGATATCCTTAAACCTACCATCGTACTTTTTCAAAATGGTGTTCTTCGTACTCAGGTACAAAGGATATTCACGTTCAAGCGCGTATTTCATTGAGGAATGCGCAAAGTCGACGATAGATTCATCGGTATTGTACATACCCATGGCAATACCAGTTCCTTTGTATTCGTGTACGACGTAGGTCTGCTTATCCCCATTATCGCCCGTGAAAACCATCTCTAGCTTTCCTTTGCCAGGCACCAAAAAGTCGGTAGCTTTGTACTGGTCACCGTGAGCATGACGACCGATAATAATAGGCTTATTCCAGCACGTCACCAGGCGTGGAATATTTTTACACAGAATTGGCTCCCTAAACACGGTACCGCCAAGAATATTCCTAATCGTACCATTCGGAGACTTCCACATCTGCTTCAGATTGAACTCTTCCACACGCTTCTCATCCGGTGTAATCGTAGCGCATTTAATGCCAACGTTGTACTTCTTGATGGCTTCAGCACATTCCACTGTCACCTTATCCCCAGTTTTGTCACGGTTTTCAATCCCTAAGTCGTAAACATGCAGATCGATGTCCAAAAACGGAAGGATGAGTTTCTCCTTAATAGAATCCCAGATAATCCGCGTCATCTCATCACCCAGGATGTCGACAACTGGACCAGCCTTGATTTTTGACATTTTGTCTATAAGAGAATAGGTCAATTCTTGATCATCGTGAAGCTCCATTTTTAAAGATTTTTAAACAAAGTTTAATTTTTCAATAATAACAAAAACTTTAGTTTAAAGATAATTGAATAAGTTTCTCTTCGAATAACTAAGAATAAATAAGAAATATAATAGACAGCAAAATACATAAAACGCAATTACCACGGATACATGTTTTCGCCATACTTATTTCAATTTATCAGTTACGTTCTATTCAACGACAGCAATTAAACTTTATACCTTGTTAGCTAAACATTGAATTAAAATGAACAAGATTTTTATATTTAATTAACGCTGATTGTGAGAATTGCACTTTGAAACGAGGCCATTTACATAATACCGATTTAAAACAATCTTTACACAATAGTAAACCATTAAATTCTTTCATTTTCTTGGATTATTTGTTTTACTCGGCTTTTTTGTTGATTTCCTTCAAAAAATGCATTTTAATCATTGTATTTACATACAATACCATAATAAATAAAGAATCTATAGTGAAAAAAGTTATTAACATTGAATGTTATCCTTTGACCTTATTCTATGAACGTAGGATAACATAATCAATGTTGCTAACAAGTACCGAACAAACAAATGTTTTATCAAAATTGCAAACGTGGAAAATGCCTTCAGCGTTTTTTTTTGTGAACAACTAGCGATATCACATAAATAAAGTGTGAATACTGTAAATAAACTAACACAAAGTGAAAGCTCTGTGTTTCTTTCAAGAGAAATATATAGATTAGCAAATCAACTACGCACTAAGCAAGTTTATGAAATATCTAATTCTAAGTAAATGCAATTACCTTGTATTAGTTAGAGTTAGCTGGCAGAAACTCTGTGGAATGACTGACTCGACGTGTGCTACGACAAACTGATTGTGAGAGAATTATTCAACTCCACGTAAGCGTGTCTGTAGCTGTAAAACCGGCGAAATGAGTTTCGTGTTCGTATTGGTCGGCGTGAGGTAGATAAACGCCGGCTGATAGTCGCCACAGGGATTGGACAAAACGGCCAATGACTTGCGCTTCACTACCTCGAATAATACTTACGATCTCTACGCAATACAAAGTACAAACAAAACGAAAATCAACGTGTCGTCATACGTACAGAAAAACTTGGTGATGGTTGCGCGTTATGTCTGCGTCTCTGCAGGATGAATGCGTCTCCCCTCTACTTCATTACCAGTTGTGTTTATAAATAGAATGTCCCTGAATTTTTTACGAATCGTAATTTACTTCAATCAATAATTGCAGTTAACAATCAATACTTGAAAAAAATACTCACTGCTTATAATAAACAAACAATAATAAAGTTAAAATAATGTTTTCAAATTAATCTTTATTCGTTTATATTGTTTAATAATTTGAGTGATATTAATAAATATTTTTTAATAATAAACAATGTAATATCATTTTTGTTTCTTTTTCCATTTTAAAGTATACATTAGAAAAAAATTCATTAGGCACAGTCTTGAATTCACATTCAATCCCAATGTTGATAATGTTCTTTTGTTTTATTTGTATTTAGATTGATCAGATTTGTTCGAGTGGTTTATATTTCTTCGGAAATATACAGAATAAAGTCAGCTGTAGTCCTGAGAGAACGGCTCCCAAAAAATTAGGAATCTAAACAAGAATAAAGTTTATTACTCATAAAGAATAATTTCTATAAACACTAGTAAATTATAGTAGTACTATTAATTTTTGAACATTACCTGTACAAATGTATCATCTATTAAATACCCATAGACATACCATTGACAACAAACGACAAAACTCGCCGTTATCAATGGAAATGGCAAACTTTCGGCACTTCCAACTTTGATAACATGCAGCAGTGAAGAAAACGGTGCTGCGAAGAACACAATACTCATCACACAGCAAATCGTACCGACTTTGTTCCTCGTTGCTTCTAAACCTTCCACTGTATCTGTTCCCATGGTTGAGTATGATAATATTATCATCAGTAATAAAACGCATAGTAGAAATTGTTTGGCTACAGCAGACTATGAAACAAATTACATTTTGTTGTTAAAAATTTCGAGGGAATTTTGAGATGTTTGGATTTACCTTCTTTAAGCTATACATGTAAAATGTAACTACATAGGCAAAGAATAATGTTGCTCCTATTGTATTAACAAGAATTATAGAATGTTCTTGAATAAGAAAGCCATAACGAAGCCAAACACTTGTCGAGAGACAACCGCTGATGAATGGCAGAGGTGAGGCATCTCCTGTTGTTCCTTTCTGGACAAATTTCTGGCAAACCAAACTGGAAAATATATATTCATGTTGTAGATGTGACATTTAGTTTAGGGAAAGACGTTACTTACATTCCTGATAAAAATTGCAGGATTGTTGATAAAGATGCTGTTACAGCAACCAATCCTCGTAATTCTTCTGTACTCAACATTATTCAGTTGTTCATAAAGCCAGCACACCGATAATTGGCTATTTTTTATGGAAAGTTAGTTGAGTTTAATGCCACCATATCAGCAACGTGTAAAATGTTTCGATATTTATTTAAATTTATTTACATATCACATTTTTATGAGTGGTGTCAACATTCATCCGTAAAACCGCGAAAGTTATGGTTAGGATTTGTGTAATTTGTGTTGCCTGTACATTTACATAAAGGATAAACTAACGTTGTCAAAGTCAGTTACAAAGATAAAACTACCCAAGTGAGGGCGCTTCAGACACTACGAAAATTTAAAAGTTTACGAATCTTATTTTTAAAATCAACGCAGTAAAGCCAAAAGGGCACAGCGGTGACCACCAGTAATAAAAAAAACACTCAGACCCCAATAATGCAGGAAAAGATAGGTTTTCCTTAAAAGAGTTTATTTAGTTGTCGCTTGCAGCGCCCTTACGAAAGCGCAAATTTTCATATTCGCTTCTCGCATTATTATTTTTTTAAATTAATAACATCTAATTTTGACTGTATATCATGAAATATGTTATAATTCCTATTAATTGCATTGAACATACTAATTAATACATTTTAAGTAAACAGTGTCAAAACAAAGCAGAAAAAATAAAAATGCAATTTGTATGTTTGGTTGCATCCATAGCATTGCGTTACTTCCTCGAGAAAGCTTTCAATTTCCAATTTTGTGATTTTACGAAGCATGTGCAAGCATAGGTGACAAAATATCTCATAAAATCATTGCATATTCGTATTATGGCTGTTTGTGATGTGTCAAAGTCTGGCACAAGACCCAATATTCGCATAGAAATACACAATAACGTCATGGCTGCGATGGACGTGGACGAAGGCAAGCTGAGCGAGGGTGAGGAAGGCGAAATCATCGAAGAATCTGTCGATTTTGACGATATAATCGATGATAAAATCACATATCCCACTCGACCGACCCAAAATAAGGTATAGTTCGTTCATATCTACATCTTTAAACTTTAAAACCAACCATTTTCTGTTTTAGAAGAATCGTTCGAGTGACACTCGAAATGCATTCACTGAAGATTCCAAGAAACAAGCCGAAAGAGCCAAAAGATTCCAACTTGAAGACAGTTCTATCAAGCAAATCGACACTTTCACTAATGAACATCTGGAATCATTACACGAGAGCATGGGAATCACAGCAGAGAATGAAAAACAAGTTTGTTTTGATACACTACATCTTCATGGTACTGATAAAATGAATTCGCACGATGTTTTGGAATATTTTCGAAAATTTACACCTGTTTCGGTTGAATGGGTGAATAAAACTTCCTGTAATGTTATCTTCCATGATGATGTTTCATCAGCAGAGGCGCTTTTCTTCATGTCGAAGAGAGTATCAGGAATGCCTTTGGAAAGTTCTGAAGAAGATGAAAATCGCGGAAGAAGTGTGTTATTAAGGAATAATAACAGTAATACAAGTACAACTGAAAATGAAGCCAATATTTCTGACATAAATATACCGATACCACCAGGTTATTGGCGTCTGGGAAGTGGTGAAAGTGAATCAACTTTATTGCTACGTTTCGCCATGTTTTCCGATCGAAAAGCGTTGATGTCAGAGTCGAAAAAGGCATTATTTCGTGGTATTTTCGATAGGAATAAAGATATCGAGTCGAAGAATCCCTGGGGAGACTTGGCAAAGTCGTGGAATCGCGATAAAAAGACGGAGGAGGTTGCTGAGCCTATTGCTCAGCCTGCACCACAGATGAAACATCGTCTAGGATTTAAACGAAGTCAAGCCGAGGCGTTCGATGAGCCTGAAGACGAAAAAGAGGAAAAACATGTGGGAAAAACGAAGATTCCTCGAATGCGGATGTATGCCGATGAAGAAGAAGCGAAAATTAAAAGAAAAAAAGCGTTAGATGCAATAAAACGCGCTGCCAATCCCAAGTTGCAGTTGGAGAAACGTTCGAATGATTTAAGAAGTGTTATACGTGGTAACAATCGCGAAAATCACGAAGAAGTAAGTGTGAAACAAGAAAATTATGTTGACGAGATTAAGCAACAGGAGGATACACGTTCTGATGATGATTTAGGCAATAAATTGATGAACCGACGTTTGAAATTTACGAATCCTGTGCCTTTGACGATTTATAGGAAGAATGAGGATGTACGACAAAGATTGGATGCGAGCAAAACAACGAAACAGCATCGATTTCGAGATGAATTGTTGCGGAGTAAACGCCTTAAATCGCCACCACCCCCACAGGAACCAAGATATTCTAAACCTACGTATGAGGATGAGGATAGTGACGTGTATTCGGACGATGAGGAGGATCTAGATGTTCAGACTAATAGCAAAGTAACTGTTGTTATTAAAAAGCCGAAACAACCTACAGTGGCGTCGACTGTGTGGTCGAGGGTCAACACAGGGAAGCCGAGTGTTAAAGATCGCGTTGAAATGTCGCGGAATCCACGCAGTCGAAGGAGAGAGTCGAGTGAGTCTAGCGATGAGAGTACTGATGAAGATAGCTCACAATCGTCCACTGATGAGAAGATGGAAAATGGGGAAAGTGATGGGGAGATTGGTAGATCGCCGTTGGTAGCACGACCTGGTTTTCGTGATTCGGTAGCTGAGAAGAAGACCGACGATCATAAGAAGCCATTAAGGATTGAAATCAGTAATGATCTCTTTAAGAAGTAATCTTTGAATGTATTAATTTGAGTATGTTCATTGTTTTAATTCGATTATATTTCTATTTGAGTGTAATTTGTGAGATATTAAGTATATCTATTGAAATAGATCCTGATTTGTAGTAATTAATATTGGTTGTTTGTTTGATTTTTGTATCGAGCATCGACTGCTATGGTTATTAGCTCTATTCAATTCTTTTTCAATGTAATTAGTCATGCAATAGGCTAACATTATTGATAAGAAGAATTCACTAATACGCATCCCCACTGAGAATCGAACCCGGGACCTCATGGACAGTGGTCATCGACCATACTACTGCGCCACTGGCTGGACATATTGGTTTTATTTTTGTGTTTATTAAGGGTGCTTAAAAATAAAGTTTCTTCGTTTAATTTATTAAATTTTATATTTCTTCAAATTTAATGATCGGCGACGTTAGTAGCACCCTTCAGGTTCGTTTTGACCCCGACAGCCTTCTGTCGCTTTTCTTTGAAGTCAGAGTCGAAAAAAGCATTATTTCGTGTTGTTTTGGAATAAAGATATAGAGTCGTAGAATCCCTCGGAGGGATTTAGTAGTCTTGGAATCGGATTTTGTTTTCATTGCATTTTTAATAGCTTTAATTATATTTGTTTAAGAAAGATATGTCATAATCTTGTTATTACAGAGAAAGAAAGAAATATTTGAGGTTATACATTTTAATTCTAATTAAATCTTACTAATTCGATTTTGTTTTCTTCTTTAATGAATTACATGCAAAATAACAGAATTTTACAGGTTAAATTAAAGATTGCAGTTTTGTACAATTTTCAAGTATAACCTATCATTAACGTTTGTATCACATTTTAAATGCTTTTACTTTTGTTTGTAACAGTTATGTATGTCTTAATCTACGCATTTCAGTTATAGTAATAAAAAATTCAAAGTTGAGGTTATAAAAGCTATATCTGTATAGAGGAAAATTAATATTGATTTATTATTGATTATTCCTTATAATTGTACTATTATGAACTTCAATTATTATTATTAGTTAAATTCTCAATAAAAAGTATATAAAGTAATAAAACCCGTCTAATTTCCTCATTTAGAACAGTATGTACCCGAAAATACAAGAAAAACACTCCTATATTTCTCAATAAGAATTTATTTTGAATAAAACACTTGGAAAATATAGTTGTTTTCATTCTTAGTTTCGCCTTATTATCCTGTCTCAACAGTAAAACGTACAATAATAATGCGTTTCCTAATTGTCTGGCGTCTAAAAACGAATTTACATTCCCCTCGGCTATGCCTATGTGTTGCATTTCTTTCTCGGAAAACTACCATTCGCCTCGGCTTCTGCATTCGCAACCGACTATAAAAGCGAAGAAAATGTAACAGACGAACATCGGCTATATGTTCATTAGGTGGGTCCAATCGTCATGTCAAGAAACTGAGCCCAGTTGCAGTTGCACGCCAGACGTGTAGTGCATCCAACTGTTTCACTTGCAACTTGCATTACCAAAATTTGCAATCTTTAAATTCGCAGAAAGTCGAAAGAAGAAACTGAAAAAGTCGTAAGTTTCGATTCAAACTCATAAATCCAAGGAAGACTAATAATGTTGGTAAGTTTGACGTTGGATTGTTTATGCGATAAGATTGATGAGGATTTACGCAGTGCACATTGCGTTTTGGCGCATAGAGATCGATTTGGGTTATATTTGAAAATTGTGTTTTAGGGCCAGGGCGACGACTTGCCGCAGGAACAACTCGCCGGTGAGTATTTTTGGCACGCGAACGGTTTGCGTTTCACAAACACGATGTGAATGCACTGCGGTTAGCTTACCAAATCTTTTTGATCTTACTATAGAAAAAGACAAAACTATTTTTTGTTAGGATAGGTTATGAACAAGAGGTTATGTATGCAAGTAAATAACCTAAAAGTCATTATTTTTATTTGTAATTCGTTAGTATATATTTGAATTTAAGAGACATTTTTAAGAGTATTTAGAAGGAAAACTACTTTAGATAGTTACTTAGACATTTACTTTGGTGGTTAGGTTAGGTTAATTTAGAAGGAAAACTAATTTAGACAGTTACTTTGGAGGTTATTGGGCGGTGCCATATTGAAATAGGTACAACGGGTACAACGAGCATAGGATGGTAGCCGTTTTCTGAAGAATATGAGATATTGCAGCACGAGCCGATGGCAAGTGCTGAAAGTCTAACGAGTGGGAAAGGGTAGTCCAGGAGACTTGTACACTATTCATTTCTACGATGATCTACTATTATACTTAAATGTGTACATTATACAACAGGAGTTGTAATTTATGCATATTATGTGGTACCGTCTTTCGCTAGTACTTTGCCGAATGGTGCGAGTCTCTTGCTCGGCTTGGCACCTCCCTCAATCCTACTTAAGTCCTAACTTACCAATCACCGCACTCCGCGATCATCCCTACGGGCAATTTCCAAAATCAACCCCCACAAGAGCAGCTTTTAACTTCTAGTAGTTTCGGACTTTCTTCTCTTTTCCTGCGTTCACAGATCTCTCTACTCTACGTTATGAAACACGCCTTCCACATATGTATAACTTTGGAACAAAGTTTATAGGCTACATTTTTTTTGTGGTTATCCCTTCACAACACGTCACAATTCGTTTCAAAAGCTTATCAGTTACTGTTTGCATGAAGTCAAATTGCTATATTTGCAACTAATTTTATTTCCCAACACGAGACTTACCCAAAAACTTAACTCTGTTAGGTACTTCACAACCTTACTAAACAATATTTTACTTTCTTATTACGAAAAATTCATAACCTGTTTTTCCTGAATCATTTGATCTAAATTCCTAAAAAAATCATTAAAACCAGCTGTTTTCTGCCGTAATAATTGGCCACCGAAAAATAAAAATCTAAATCATAAATATTTAGACATTCAAACGCATCGTTTTTCATATTTTATCGGCAGACGCTGCCATCCACTCGTGTTTTTCGAGCATAAAAATCATGTAGCCAATCTGTTCCCGAATATCTTCCTTCGTCGCGCTTTACGTATTCATATCGCTCAATTTATGATACTTTTATTTTAACTCTGCGAAGCGTATAAATAGATGTGTAATATCTACTAAGTTGATGTAGAATGCACGCACAGCAGATGCGGATCATCTCATCGTTTGAGAGGTGTTTGCTCTCGTTTGCATTCGTATTCATTCATTCGTGGATGATTCAAATGTTTATTTTTGGATAATTAACTGTTGGGTGTTGATGTTTTACCTGTGAGATCTGCATCATTTTATTTTCATCTTCCATTTTGTTGTTCATCTTGTGATTCTCAACTTTTTCCAATTTTCCTCCATTTTATAAGAATTATCAAACTTTCAGTTTTGAAGAAAGCTTTCGAAGCTTTCGATAACCAAAAGTCTGGGTCGATTCCAACTGATATGGTTGCTGATATTCTTCGTTTGATGGGACAACCTTTTAATAAACGCATTCTGGAAGAGCTCATCGATGAAGTGGATGCTGATAGTAAGATATCTTAATTGTATAAACATTTTCTTGCAATCACGTTTCAGTTCCCTGATTCGAATCTCTTTAACCTTAAAATGTTTATTCCCTAACTGCCTTAGTGAATAACTTCTTAGTTTGTGACTTGAGGTTATTCGTGCATAAAAGACCATTATCTATGCTGAACACTTTGTTAGTTATATTTGTAAGTATCTTTAGAAAGCATGGAATTTATCGGGTATTTTCAATTTATACACAGAAAGTAATTCAAAAACACTTATAAGCAATAAGCTTTTTCAACTGAAATTCATCGGGTATTCATCAATATATAGACAGTTTCACCATCCTCAGAATATTTTCTATCCTATAACAATATGACCATTGCTAAATAATAATACCTAAACCAATTTAGGGGGCCGTCACACTGCCGACTTCAGCCTTGTACTTCTATGCCTATCTTTATCTGACGAATATATTCGAAACCTATCTCCTTTTAATATATTAGTCAGACGAAGGAAACCATGAAGCGAAGCGACGCGACGCCGGCAGTTTGACGGACGCCTTAACCGGACCCTACAAACCTTACGCGGACTGATCCACGTGCCGGCTAAACTAAAATATGAACTTTCATGTTATATTTCTCTATGACTACACTACTTTTCGGCTTTAATGGATTTGTTAAATCAAACTACATGGAATAGAGAATCTATTAGCGCAAAATTGAAAATTCTATGAAATGTAGATTAGAAAATATTTTAGAACAAAGCTTGAAAATCACATTTAGTTCCACTTTTTGCCGCTATGTGATCCGTGAGGGTCTATTTATCCACCTTTTAAATAGAATAAATGAAAACTTACAATTAGAATCAGGTCGTTTGGAATTCGACGAATTCGTCACACTCGCAGCGAAATTCATCGTCGAAGAAGACGCCGAGGCAATGCAGAAAGAACTAAAGGAAGCTTTCCGTTTGTACGACAAAGAAGGTATAATTCAATGTAAATATTGTTATTTTTGCTATTATTTTTGGCGTCTGATAAACACATTTATAAACATATTTATAAACATGTAGATATTTATAAATTCGCTTTCTTAAAACCTCTAAAAACAACCAGAAATTGGCAAAAACAATACCTCGTCACACCCAAAAAACAAATCCTGTTTTCAGGTCGAATAAAAAAATTATTTCTATTGGGCTGTTTAGAAAGCACTTCACTTGGCTAAATAAATTTAGCTTCATAAACGTATTCGTCTCGCAGTGATTGAGCTAACGAGTTACTTTGACATAATGAACATTAATAAGCTATAAAAACACACTTTTTGTTATTATCATCACGTCGAGGTGACCGAAAATAAATTTATTGCTTTGTTTAACGTTGTAAACTGAAGCAACTGCAACGGGGGGCAACTCGTTGCGTTGCCGTAATAGTAACAGTTTCGAATTTCCACATGTTTTGAATGCACCTACGAGTTTTCTGCACGCCTGTAAAGCAGCGAATTGAGTTTGTTATGGTTTAGTGTCTTGGCGGTGAGCCAACTTAAATAATCTGAGGTGAACACCAAGAATCATTGGTTTCAAGCTGTATATTCCTTATTTTTTCTTACACTTTTTAATTTTACTTTGTTTCACAGTCAGTAATAGTAAAAACCTGAAATCAGCTGTATAAACTTATTTTTGAGGTTATATTACACATATTTCATAACCTAAACTAATTTAACCTTCTCCAAAGCCGTAATTCTGATAGTAATGAGAGATAGTAAAGGATGTAATTTACAAGGCTTTTTGCTAATTTTATTTATATTTTAAAGATTTTTAGATTATATTTCATGTAAATACAAGTCACACTACTAAAAATGATCTAATCTAATATTATTTCTGTTAAGGGAATGGTTATATACCAACAAGTTGCCTTCGCGAGATTTTACGTGAGTTGGACGATCAGTTAACCAACAAAGAGCTGGATTTGATGATCGAAGAGATTGATTCTGATGGTTCTGGCACTGTTGATTTCGATGGTATTTTTTAGGTTATGCTATAACCACTTTAAACACTCATTATGCATGTTTCTCTTTTCAGAATTTATGGAAATGATGACAGGAGAGTAAATTACGACATATAATCTCTATATTTGACATAATCACATCGAATGTACTTTGTTTAAAGAGTGTTAAGACTATATTTTGTACGGATGATTTGTTTTTCAATTGGCTAATTGGCTCAAAATTTTGTTGTGCATTTACATTAGCATCTAATATGTATTTCTAAGTTTGCAATCATGTAATAAAGATTTTCTGTGAAATGAAGCTGTTTTCTGGGAATGTAATCATCAACAAGCAGCATAGAGAGGACCATAGAGCCGCAACAAACGAGCGCCAGTGAACTCTTTTTGGGGCCAACGCTCTGATCTCGTCCCATTTTGGCTCCCATCCTCTGCCTCCTTTAGGTCGGTTCTACACCATCTTATTCTCGGTCACCCACGTGAACATTTACCTTGGAGGTTCCAATCCAGGGCCTGTCTGGCGATGTTTGTGGCAGGACGGACGAGGGTGTGGTCCTACCCAGACCACTTCCTTAAGAGGATTTCGTTGGCGATTGGCTCTTGTTTCGTCTCTTTCAATAGATTAGTATTGGAGATGGACCGTGGCCACAATATCCTTTACGATGCCCCTGTGAATATAATAGTGGTCTGTAAACTTTAAAGCCTGTAATAACCAAAAACGATACAGATTTTTTGTTTGATTTTCCCTAGCATCGACTACTAGGGACATTAGCTTTAATTACTTTTTTTCAATGGTATTACTCATATTAGATACTAATATAATGGAACCTTCCGTATGCTGAATTATCTGACACAATATATGCATCTTATGAAGAATCTAGAATCTTCTAAATCGGTTTTTTGTCGATGTTATCGCAAAGTGTGTAATGTGTATATTATATATAGCACAGGAGTAGACAGTTATATTTATAATATATTCGACTGAAATACTATTTTCTATTTGTAAATAAGTTTATCTTGAAATGTTACAAATTCCTTAGGTAAATATTATCAGTAAATTTATTTGCAAACACTAGTTTAACTTGTCAAGAACATCAAAACATCAAAAATAGTCTTGTCTATTTTCAGAAAGAATGTGTGCCTTTAAAAACAATTCTTGGAGATTTGTATGTTGCCTTTTAGTTTTTTATGCACTTTTCTATAGTGCGCAGTAAAATAGTTATTTCGAAAATCTTAAACATATAAAAGGAAAAATAAGGATACAATTTCTTCACTGGAATCAATTAGAGGTATATATTTTCTCCTATATCTTATAAGAATAATTAATTTTCTATAAATTACAGGACTTAAATAAAGAACAAACTGATAGTAAGTAATTTTCACAATTTAATCTCATTTAATCAGTTATAATATATAATAGAGGTTAAAAAATATACGAACAAGATTTAATCATTTTTGACATCGAAAAATCAGGTCTGGTTCCAATAGGGAAAATACCAGATATCCTTGATTGGATGAATCACCCTTACGATGACATCATTTTGAAGTTATTAATTGATCAAGTCGATTCAGAGAGTACGTTCTTTTATTTTTCATCTTATTTTTACTACTGAAGTAATTAAATGATTTCCCATTACTATAATTATTATTACTGTCATTATTATCGTTAATAGAATCAGGAGTTTTGGAATTTGATGCATTTGCAAAAGTGTTGGCGATATTTATGCTTGATGAGGATGTAAATCTTATACGCACGGAAATGAGGGAAGCCTATCAACAGTATGATAAACAGGGAATTGGCAATATTTCACTGAGTGATATGAAGGAAATTCTCCACAAATTGGATGATAAGTTATCCGACGATGATCTGGATGATGTTCTAAAAGAAATTGATACATACGAATCTGGGACAATTGATGTTGATGGTAATCTAGGTATTATCTGAAGTGGTTTAGATGGTTTTCAACTTTTCTTTCTTGGTTTTAGAATTTGTGAAATTTATTATTAACAATGATTAATGTTTAGCATTATTACCCGAGGGTCACCAAGTGACCCACTTGTTAAACCAATGTTGCCGACCTATGGTTTGGAATGTGCTGTTAGAAATATGAAAACATGCTCCGTTAATAAAACATTTGATAGCGTAACATTACTTTCTTTTATTCACCCTGTTTCCTTTTTGGGATTTATACAAATGTACAAAAAGTTTTAGGCTTGTGGGCTTTTATCATGTAACGAGTCGTAGAATTGCAAACATGAAGATAACCACAATTATTTATTAACAATCTGAATTAAGGCGAGTTCAGTTTTCTTTTCGTGAAAGAAATCTAGAAAAAAGGATCCGAGAAGAAATAGTTGCAATTCAAATTAACAGAAAGATAAATAATTAACAAAGCATAGCGCATTTTCCAGAAGGCTACAGACTATCGCGAATCAACGTCGGCAGCCCCTTTCTGTGACGCGGTGAACACGCCGGGTCCATTCGTCGATGTTAACCACGACTTAATTAAAGGGACGTTTCTGAGTGGCAGCCCTGTGGCGTTGCACGATGAACGCGCTGGGTCCACATGCAGACGAACGACCTGCAGATTGCAGGCCGACAGCTACCACCTGTCTGTGTTTCACGTTAAGGAAGGTAAAGATGCGAGGAGAAATGGCTCATTCGGCTTTTGGATAACAACTGATTTTATTCAGGAAAAACCTAAACCTTGAAGTCGGTACGTACCGCTCACACAACCCTCCTTGCGGTACCACCACTTCCTTTCACTATTCTTACATCTAGGTGGTGGTGAGGCTGAATCCGCCCTCACACCATGTTTCTCTCGCATTCGGACACACCCTGCCACACGCTGGCACACTCTTTGTCTCTCCGGGTGTATCCGATCTCGGGCCTAAGCGCACAAATCGAGCCGCACTACATGTGTTCACGGAGACCTGCCTGGTAGTGAGAAAAGCCAAGGCACCATCCCGTCGCGTCAACCACTTCAATCTCTGGGTGACTTGTGTTTATCGTGTTTATATATTTAATTCTTAACCCAGAGATTATCGGAGTATGACGAATTCCTCCACTTTACAAAAAATAATGTATAAACTTAATTCTAGACTAAATAACTTGGCATACATAAAAAATACGGAAAATTCCACTTAAGACATCTCAAGTCATGCAATATTAAAAACTTAGCCACTTATCAGTGGCTTGGCGATTGACGCTTCCCAGAGCCATCAGTTCGCTGTTGCTTACTCTTGATTTGAAAAATTAAATCGCTTTACAATTGGAACGTAAATCACACTTCACATCAATTTCTTTCACACATAAACCAAAATAAATTAGGAACACCCAAATTTCTTTGCTAAAAACTGTCGAATAAATGTTTCTTTTAAATTTTCGTTCCTTAAGTTTTTAAGTTCATTTTAACCATTCCAACGCCCGAACAATTCTTATAAAAAACATTTTGAGAGAATTAAAGCACATCTTGAATTGTTTACACTAGCTTCAACTTACAAGTTGTTAGTTTCAACTTGTACGTTGGAATTTACTCGAAACTCTGAAAACTCTCTCTGTGAAACTGAAAAATCTGTCAACTCTCGACGTCTCGCACGTCCGCCAGTGAAATACTGATCAACACGATGTTAGAGAAAAGTGTAAAAAATATACGTTTTGCACGCGGACGCGTATGATATGCGTGATGTGCGAAATATGAAAGAAAAAAAGTTAAAAATACGTATGAAAAACTGGAAAATGCTGCCGTTTTGTAAGACGCGAGCGGAGCGCAAATGCAAATGCGAATTGTGCATATTGTGGCGGTCGCAAACCACTATAACCGCCCGCTGGTGGTCATATATACACCGCCACCGCCTCCGACGGCGGCAAGTCACTCTTTGCACGGCTCTCAACCAGGCAGGTGTCATTTAGAATAAACCTAGTGGTGCTTTTTTGTGGGGTTTAAAAGTTTAAAGGAAATTCTACTTTAAAATGGTATGTTTACTAATTTTAAGGAATAATTATTTACTGAATATTGCGCTAAACTATTTAAGAATATTTCTTTTGAATATCAAGTCGAGAGCTGCAGTATTTATAAAGTTCTTAAAAGTATACAGTATTCTTATGTTTACCCAACTTGAAACGTGTTTTTCTCACAACGTCTTTGATTTTGCGTACACGATTGAGCGACTTCTATTCTACTGATTTGGCTGAATGACGGCTTAATGATAGATAATTAAATTATCTAAAATATGACGTTATTTTTTTTTGTTTGATTTTACCGAGCTTCGACTGTTATGGTCATTTGCTTTATTCAATCCTTTTTCAATGTAATTAGTCACATTAGAGGCTAAACACTATTGATAAGAAGAAGAATTCAACTGAATTTGAGAACCTGCGCCCACACGTAGTTTGAGGGTGAGGGCGCGGGTCAATCAGATCCACAGTGCAATATGTGTAATTCACAAGAAGAATTCACTTTAATATGCATCCCCATCGAGAATCGAACCCGGGACCTCATGGACAGTGTGACGTTATTTTTTTTGCAAAAACATTTAACTTATTTGTTTCATATTTTTAGTCTAATTTTAGGCGAAAAATGCACTTTAATTTAAAACTTCTTCTTCCTTATCCTAAGTAGGCTTTCATTTATCCTGTTCCTCTTCGAGAGTATGTATACATATTGTCGCTCCACTGTTTTCTGAGTCCTCCTATGTTGCACGTGCGTCTTGGTGATATCTCGAACGATTCTGACTATTTGGTCTTCATTCATCCAATGTATGTTATGTTGTCGATGCTGCAAGATTTCCTGATGATGTCTCTACGTTCCCTGTCCCAGAGACTTTTTCCCTTCAATTCAGAGCAGGACTCGCATTTCTGTTGCCTCCATTGTTAGCTTTGTTTTTGCGATCTCAGGTCTTGCCTCACAATCAGCTGTATAAGTCATGATAAGTCTAACGAAGGTTTTACATATTCTTGCATCTGTTACAGATGCAAGAATATCTATGTAGGTATTTATTTCGAAACACGGTGTCATTTAAGGATCCAGCGATTATATTTGCTTTTGTTACTTGTTCGATGTCTCCATAGCTGTTTGTATGAAATTTTAACTTTTTCCTGGAAATACTCGACGTCATATTCAAGCAAAATTTTGTAAACTTTGTATTTTTTTTTGCTTTCGTATATGATAAAAATTAAGAACGTTAAAGTGCATGCAGCTAAGCAATTCAAGAAATGATTATTTCTAAAAAATGACCGGCGTTAAATGTATTTAACATAACATTTAAAAATACTACAAACAGTAAATTACCAAAATACAAAAGAGATTAACAAATCTTTCGTTTTCTGTAATTTTCAGGATGAATTGCCCCCAGAGCAGATCGCTGGTGAGTAATTTGCCAAGGCGAAATGATTTATAGGCCATGTCGGTCAACGTGGCCGCAATTTGCATAAAACCTGGAATCGCGTTGCGATGATTGCAATATCGCCAGCGACTGCACAATTTATGCGCGCGTAAAAATAACAGCCGTCCCTAAAAGCTGTCGCCGGTCAGCCATCTTGTCTTCTCAGAAAATCCGAATTTCCACAAGGCGACACGAAACGATATAAACTTGTCACACATTCGTGCCCAAAACAACACCCACACATTACCGGTCATTAAAATACAAAAGTCGCAGGAATATTTTCATTAGGAAATATTCAAATAGAAACATTCATATTTCACGAATTTATGTTCGTCACTTTAATTTTGATGTTATGGATGATAAGGGATGATATATTCTACATGATAAAATTTTTAGGTTATTAATTTCAATGATTTAACTTCTTCTTTTTTATGAAAAATTACAACATTCAACATCGATTTCACACTTGACTTCGGCGGTTATAATTTTAACATGTGTGGGTGACGTGGGTGCAAAATATGATCGGATACACAAACATATCTATGAGCCAGCTGCAAATTTATTCGACGTTTCGTACGATTTACATACGTCGGCGTCGGCGGACTTCACCCAGCAAATAATTCACACCTGTTTGCAACAGCAGGAGAGAGGAAAAAATGTTTGATCTTGATGTATCTATAGCACGCATTGGCGGCTGATTTAACGAGCATCAAATTGAGTTTATAGCGTAACAGCCGGAACAGCTTATGATTGATGATTACATCTTTGATTGCAGTGCTTAAAAAAGCTTTCGAAGCCTTCGATAGCCAGAAATCCGGCTCGATTCCAACGGATATGGTCGCTGATATTCTTCGTTTGATGGGGCAGCCCTTCGATAAAAAGATTTTGGAGGAATTGATTGATGAAGTTGATGCTGACAGTAAGAACTTGTAACTTTAAGAACTGCTAAGTGTTAAACTTTGATTTTTAAAGAGTCTGGACGTTTGGAGTTTGAAGAATTTGTAACATTGGCCGCGAAGTTTATCGTTGAAGAGGACGATGAAGCTATGCAGAAGGAGTTGAAGGAAGCCTTCCGTCTCTATGACAAGGAGGGTAATGGTTATATCCCTACAAGTTGTCTGCGTGAAATTCTTCGGGAACTCGATGATCAGTTGACCGAAAAGGAGTTGGATATTATGATTGAGGAGATTGATTCGGATGGTTCTGGAACTGTTGATTTTGCAGGTTAGGCATTGTTTTAACCTTATATATCCTCATTAATATAATCTAAAGTAAATTCATCCTTAACTTAATGAATCGTAGCCCAACTTAAAAAAACCTAACGGGATTCCAATTTTGTTCATAAAACTTCAAGAACTAGATTTACTCTTGATTTTGGAAATTAAACATTTTAAGTTATGTAACCTCACTTAAAGCTGCCCAATTTTAACATAATCTCAGGTACTTAACATAAACTGCTATGGACGAATCTTTATGTAACTTCAATAAATCGTAACCTAACCTCAAATAACGCTAGAAAATATTACTTTTTAAAATTAAACAAATCGCCGAGGATATATAAACTAATCTAACCTCATTCAATTTAATCTATCTCATCATAGTGTAACTTAAAATTGATCTATCCTAGCCAAACCTTCGAGAAAAATACTTTTAAATAATTTTACCTTGTCCATCATTACTTTACTTCATAAAATTCGATCTTATCTCTCTTTTATGATTATCGAATGTACCTCAGAAAACTTATAAAAAGTATATTTCTACAATTTCCTTAATCTAATCCTAACAACATATTAACCTCTTATAATAATAGAACATATTACTATCTGAAGTTAAAACCTTATAGAATTTAACCTAAATTAAATTTAGAAACTATAAATATACTCGTATATTGCATTTGTACGTAAAATCCTCATGAATAATCATTGATAGTGTACATAAAACCCGCAGTCGGCTTGAAATAAGTCAGCTCGTATGTTTACTACGTCAAGCGTCAATTTACTTTCGGCTGCTCTTGCGCAATATTAACAATATTCTATTTGCAGAATTTATGGAGATGATGACGGGCGAATAAACATCAGCGTAAAACCCCAGCCACACAGCCACGAGGCGAACATCAAACGATCAAAGCGATGTGAAAATATTGATTCAATTCTATCAAAACATTTCGAAGAAGAAAAAAAGCTACATCATACCATGATTTCTGTGGTGGAAATATTTCTATATTTTTGTTTATTTCCTTAAAGTTGTATACAAAAAAAGATGATGATTCTCATTGAATAAATATTTTATTTATAGAGATTACGATATTATTGGCGTTATGACTTTAGAACCTAAACCAAATAGCGCCATCTAGAACTCATTTGCTGCTAATATTAACGTATTTCGTGAAGTGCGTTTCCTGTTTGGTAGATGTACCCACAGATATTAGAATTAAATTTTTACGAAACTTTTAAAACTTTAAAGCATTTTAAACAAATTTACGAACAAAATGGAACGACATTAAATTATGAAAAATGAAAATATTTAATTTATCTTGGCCACACCAGCTATACGACAAAAAGAGAAATAATAGTAGTTCCACCTATTTTTCTTCGTCCGAAACTTAAAGTTCCTCTCCCGTCTAACAGATGTCATTTTATGTATGAAATCAACATTTCATAGAATTTTTTCATGAATAAATTGCATGAAGTATAGATTTTTAAGTATTAAGTGTTTTAAGTTAATTTCGGAATCATACAGTAACGTGACTAATCAATCAAATGTAATGTGATAATATAATCTCGTAATAACCTGAAATCACAGAAAAATATATAAATCCCCTCTAACTGATGACTCATGAAACAGCTGGCCCCGTTGGCTCCATACACAAACATCGTGTAATATTATGCAGAGCACAACAACGCAATAAGCTCGAAAATATTTAATAATTACTTGTCGGGGTACACTGATAAGGCATGGGAAGTGGTTTCTCTTCTATGACAGAAGCAACACATGCCATGACAAGCCAACAACAATCGACAAAAACTACTGTAACTGACGATGATGGTACCAATGGTTTTTATCTAAAAAATACGTATATACCTGAAGATATCTTACTGGTAATACTCAGCCATGTAGAACCTAAACACCTGCTTAATTGCAAGTTAGTGTGCAAAGCATGGAATGATTTGCTTAAATCTCGATCGTTTTGGCATCAATTATGTGCAAGAAATCTGATAAAACCAAAGAATCTACCCTGGTATGTCTACTACATGAAATTCGCCACGGATTTTTTCGATACGAATCTCATCAAAAACGGCAATGGTCAAAACAAGTACGATCACTGGGTGATTAAGCCAATTTTCGGTGGTGATGGCTTCACCATTGAAGATGAACCCCAAGGAAGTCTTCCTTTGCCAGAAGGCGTCGAAGAGTTTAATGGCAAAAAATCATGTTTCGCTACATCGTTTGGGCAGTGCAGTAAACAGCAAATTATCAAGTTTAAAAAGAGCAAAATAAGGAAGCATATCATTGATAAATACCAACCAACGATTGTTGCGAGTGATTGGTTTGCCCCTAGATTCGATTGTTCATCTAGATATAATTTAATGGTGCATGTTTTGCAAACGGATAAGAAGTATAAAACGTTTAATGAGTCTGGTACTTTTGAGCAATGGACGGAAGGAGAATGGAATAAGGTAAATTATAACCTTAAGAACAGTTATATTCTATAACATTCTAACCTCAACTATTAACATTTTATAAATTGTGATTTTTTTGTTTGTATAAGGTTACGGTTGAAGTAAAAAATTATGGAAATGATGTAGATTCGCTGATTTATATTCACGAAGGACAGGATCAATTGTATTGGAAAGGTCATTATGGAAGCAAAATGGCTGGAGCTTGCTTAAAGATACTTTTTGAGAGCATTTCTGATGGTCAGTAAGTTACTAAAATAAAATTGTTTATAATTCTGATTAAAAATATAAAAATTTATGCCTGTTAATATTGTTTAAAAAAAATCTGTGAAATTATGTGATAACATGTAAAAATAGAAATTTGCTGTTTGTCAGTATTTGAGTATAATATATTTTCATTTGTTAATACTGCAATACTATTTTATAAAGAATAAAATGCTTAAAATTAAGAAAAACACTCTTGTGTTTACTTCTCATTAACGAACGTTAATAGTTTATGATCAAGGTTATGTACTACATTTGAGGTTTATATAATTCTTTGTCATTGTTCGTAAGATGTGTTTAACGCTCTAAATTTCATCTGTATTACCATTATACGCGTTTTAAACCAATCTTCTGAACCAAGAGCGTCTACATTAAACATACAACAACCATTTTGTGCTCAAATAACCTAAAAATAAACCTATCCCCACTAACCGTTGACAAATAAGCAGATAACTTTTAGTTAGTTTCTCATGAAACATTGTGTAATACTTTGAAGGACACAATGTAAAAATGTAGAAAATACTTGTAAAATGCATCAGCTAGAATACCGACAATAATCATGGGCTGTGCTCTATCTTCTATAATCAAGAATCAACTATCGAGAAGAACCAGCACTAATGATACAAATGGTTTTTATCTAAACACTATTTATATACCTGAACATGTCTTGTTGGTAATCCTCAGCCATGTAGAGCCTAAATGTCTTCTTAAATGCAAGTTAGTGTGCAAATTATGGAACGATTTGATTAAATCTTCATGGATCTGGCATCAATTGTGTGAGAGGAATCATATGACACCGAAGAATCTGCCTTGGTATATCTATTACATGAAGTTCGCGACTGATTTCTTCGATACGGATATTATGAAGGATGACTATAGCCCAGATAAGTATGAAGAGTTGAAAGTTGATACATTTTTCAATCTTGTTCGTAATCGTCCAACTATCAACTTGAAAAATACGAAAATAAGAAAGCATATAATCGACAACTTCCAACCTACAATTGTTGCAAGTGATTGGTTTTGGTTTGTACCAGTATGTTGCAGAGGTCCGGAACACGTTGTGCTACGGAGACAGGTAAATCCACAGATTTTTAATTTTAAGTAAATCATAACCAAAGAATAAGCTTAAATTCATACCATTCAAACCTCTACGATGAAAATAAATTTAATAGTAATAGGAGAAAGCTAACCTGTAAGCCAATTTTCACAGTCTTAACAGGAATGTATTTGTTTAAGGAGACATTTGTAATTGAAAATTATGGAGATGATTTAGATTGCCTTATTAACATTGTCGGAGAAGATAAATTGGTTTGGAGAGGATGGCATGGCATCAAAAGGGATGGATCTAGCCTAAAAATACTTTTTGAAAGTATTTCTAATGATGAAAGTAAGTTGATGGGTAAAAGAAGATATTAAAAGTATTTAAAATTAGTTGTAAGGAAAACAAACACCAACAAATCTGAAAATTTACTGAATGTGAGTATTTGAATCTATTATATTTTCATCTGTTAATATTACATTAATATTTTATAAAGAATATATAAATTGAAAAATAAATTTATCAGAACATCATTAACACACTTATTTCATAAGTTACAGCACAAATTTTAACTAAACACATGTATATATAAAAATGACAAGTGCCATTATGAAAAAGTAATTAAAAACTGTAAAATTAAGGAGGCCACAGATGAAAAAAAAAAAAAGAAATATCCCATTTGAAAGATTTAGAATTCACTATATTTTCACCTGATATATTGAAGTACAATTCTTTAAATATTAATTAAATTAAATTAATTAATTAATTAAATATTAATTAAAGAATAAACCTAAAAAGTCAAACATTTGGTTCTTTTGGGATTAAAATAATAGTTTATATTTGAGGTTATGATACAGAACCCTGAAAATAAGGGGTAGAAACATCAAAAACATATGTGTAATACTCAAATAATACTGCGAATTGCAATTAAAGTTTCCAAAATATCATTAACACACTTATTTGATAAATTACAACCTAATTTTCAGTGAAATTTTAACTATACACATGTGCACATCAAATGTCTAATACCGTTATGAAACAAATAACTGAAAACTGTAAAATTAAGAGGAGAAAGATAAAAATAGAATTTTGCATGATTGTGGGTTTTTGAATACACTATATTTTCACCTGCTAATATTGGAAATACAATTCTTCAAAGAATAAAACGCTTAAAACTAAGAAACTCATACATTTTTGGTTCTTTTGAAATTAAAATAATAGTGTATGATCTAGGGTATGTTGAATTCTTTAAGGGTTATATATATTTTCTGCCATTATTTGTACTATGTATTGTTTGTAATATGCTTACAAGTTGATATTAATTAAAATTGTTTCTAACTTTCAAGACCAAACTATTGTTATCACTCAAACTTCAATATCTACACTGTTAAATCATAGTTTCCGATAATAAATCATCCGAAAACAAGCAGCACTTAGTTATACTTGACTTAATTTTATCTTGGCACGCAACAAAGTCGGACACAGCCACTTTAAACTTAAACTTTCCAACTTATAACCTATTTAACTTTTTTCTATTTTTATTTCCGACTTGAAATTTTTTATTTTAATTTTAAGATGTTTCATAGAATGTTTAACGTTACAAGAATAATCTCTACATAAATTGCTAACATTCAAACAGCTAACAACTACGTTTCAATAATAGAGATATACCATCAAAACTGGCAATAAATGCAACACATTTTGATCCTTGAATAAGCGTAATTTCTGATAAGATTTGCTTAAACACTTCGCAAAACAAACTTAATTCATATAAAGTTAAATATCACATAAAAATATCTTCTTTGGAGTTATATCAAGACTTTTTTATCATATCTGATTAGAGAGGTGTTGAAAGAGTGATTATTTAAAATACTCTGGAAACTCGTTGATGATTTCCTTGATGAGTTTTTGATCGCTGACACTTTGAGATGATTCCTCGCAGAAAATGCGCGTAAAACATTTGAGAATCTCATCGCGTTGATGTTGATGCTCGATGTAGTTTGTGTTGCGCACGATACGCCGGCATAACACAATGTATTGATGACGTCTCTGGAGTTAAAAATAACAATGAATATGATATTTTTGTGATTGATGTAGTTGGTTGAGCGATTTTTATTGTTTCCACTAAATAATTGATTGTTTAAGAACAATTTTTCGTCATTTAAAATTATGAAATAAAGTTATGTATGAAATATCGAAATATGCATTGTTGTTAAACACAATTATGTTTTGGAAAATAAAAATATATAAAGTCACTTAGCTGAGATACAAACCTATATGTAGTTTTACATTTAGGTTTGCAATTTTGCTAACTAAGGGGAGGGCACCGAATCTCCGTCACCGATTAGTCAAAAATTTTGAAAAATATTACCTTATCTCCAGCAGACAAATCCGAGATATTCCTCACCGTAATATCAATAAGCACTTTAACATCATTCGTATAGAACAAATCAGCCGTCTTCTGCGTGTTGAATAAATCATTAAATAGCTTCACGACAGAATGAGGTGGTGCTGGTTCATGGTCGAAAATCCTCGATGGATCTTCATCGCGATTAAAAAGCAATAGCGTCTTCTCTGTGAAATGCCGCGCATTCCCCCGCTCTGCCAAAGCTTGCAGCACCACATTATCGTCTGGATTCGCATCGTCAAATTGTAGATTAAACGATAGGACGAAATTTACAAATAAATCGGGTATATCCTCATCGTAGTCTTCTTCTGGTGGACATTCGATATTATTTAGGATGAATTCTATGAATGACGATCCCAAAAATTCTGTTATGTAAAAATATTTATAATATTAGTTCTTTCTACAATTATTGTTTTTGAAATACGAAACCAAACATGCACACATAGAGACACACATACATGAACTCCCATACAAACACACTCAAATATATCAAAATTGGGTCAAACCTAAATGTGTAACTGGCATCGGCTCCGCCATTGAGAACATCATTGTGAGTAGGAGTGCCGAGTAGTTTAACTTGGTCGTATTGTTGGCGTTGGCCATCATATCGCGTGCCAATTCGCCGGGTAGAATCGAGTTCAGCATGATAACGAGAATGGTTTTCTCCAGCCCACACATGCAGCCGAATACCTGCAGCAGGAGTTGGCGAATCGACCAGCGCACTTCCATCTGGTAATACTGTATCAGCGTGATAACAACGTGATAATGATCTTGGGAGATGACATGTTTGGTTATGCTCGGATCTGCGTTACTCTAAAACAGTGATTGGAAGCTTATATTTGGGGTTATTATGCAAATAGGTGATTTACACATATTGTGTTGTCTGATATTGTCTGATTGAACAGAACCTGAGGACCCGTACCGATGCGTATCTTGGATTCAAAGCATTCATCTTCCGGATAGTAACAACAGAAACGTGTGGGTGCAGGTCCTCATATTCTATGCTAACATTATTAGCATTTTACTATGCAATACGATTAAACATTGCCATTTTACATAGTTTTAGGTTATAACATAATCTTTGAGGTTATAATATTGAGGAAATTCTAATCATTTTTGATATACATAAATATAAGAAAATCACGTGGTTGACCACATTTTCAACAGAAGAAATATGGAATAATGGCACATTTTCATCTAATTTATGGAATACAACATGAAAGTGTTGTCAAAACCTTTCATATCCATATCCATAAATTCGAGGATATGGTTTAGAAACTGAAATATCAGACTTAAAATACGAAAAAAGTGTTTAAACTCATGTTAAGACATTGCTATCTCACATATCTTGTATCACATTTTAAATAATCACATAAATATAGGAAAAGTACATGTTTAACTACATTTTTTAACGATTTACAATTGAAAAACATCGACCAATGTTTAGTTTTCATCAAATTCATTGAAAATTAGATGAAACAATTGACATTTTCCCAAACCACAAAAATTGAAATTACTAAGAGTAAAATAGACAGTAAAATACAAAACGGGACGTGTAACCTCAAAAAACAAAACGTTACACAGAAAAGTGCGACTTAACTTATGAAAAAGTTCTTTGGCTAAGTATTATTGAACTTATTGAGACTTTTGAGGTTGTGATTGAAGAAAAAATATAAGAAAACTCACCAAAATGGAACGTAATTCAACAAGATAATCCTTAATGGTATCCTCATCCTCATGCAGCATCCAACTTCGTTGTTGTGAATCCTCCTTACAGTAAGTCAACTCATGGA
This sequence comes from Mimaenictus wilsoni, assembly GCA_027575185.1. Classification (NCBI taxonomy): domain Eukaryota; kingdom Metazoa; phylum Arthropoda; class Insecta; order Coleoptera; family Staphylinidae; genus Mimaenictus; species Mimaenictus wilsoni. The sequence continues at coordinate 86,613 of JAODAC010038462.1, forward strand.
AAATAATCTTAAGTCGACTAGCATCATGCGTCTGTTCAATCTGCACATCATCCACCGAGAGATTATCTTCAGTATGAGTAAGAATAGTGCTTAAATGTGGAAAAACTGAAGCCGGGAGCAATTCGTGTAAACCCTGCACCACAGTAGCCACAGCAATGCGGGACATCTCATGCGATAACTGAGTGTTAATCCTGACACTCTCAACAAGTTCGTATACATTCTGCTTGTTAATCATTGGATCTTGCTGCAGCACTCCACTTTCCGGGGGTTTCACCTTCTCCTCTTCAGGCTTATCGACTTTATCGAAGGAATTCTCCTTCGAGGGACGTTTATCTAAGTCGTCATCATCAAATTTTTCGCTATCATCGGTGCTGTCGCGTTTTATAGTCTCTATAACACCGTCGCTGTTTTTGTAAAGTAATTCAGGACCGTTTTCACTTGTAGAATAGTCTAGCTTTCTTTTCATGTCTTTTAGCCGCGTGATCAGCTCTTTCTTATTCGAGGAGAGAAACTGTGGCGGTATTTCATTGCGTGTCGCATAGTCAATTACGTTCTCCAGCCACTGATTGTAAAAACTTGGCGTGACGGTTTGGACTTCGACGTAGTTTGATGGAATATAGCCCATTTCGCCATGCTCGTTGATGACTTCCCACCAATTCTTGTGTTTCGTCGTCGTTTGATGTAGTATAAAGTAATCATTGGCTTTAAATGTTAAGGTTTTCGTATAGGTTGCTTGAAAATCATACAAACTTCTCAACATTTCTAGATTATCTATAAAAAATACATTTAGGTTTTTATCATGACATTTATGTTTTAACATGATATTCATGTTTTCATTATGAAATTTGTTTTTAAACATTAAAAGAATAGACAAATGCAAAACTTACCCATTTTCAGGATTGTATTGGACATCTTCCCAGCAGGAAATCTTGATTTTATGACGTTATTTTTTTCAATATTAATACTTAATCAGTTGCCAAGGTGAAATATGCTTGTGGAAACTACGTTCTAGGATTGTTTATATACCGCTCCCGCTTGTTTGAGAGACCTTGGCCCATGCGCTGCCCTTTTCCGTCCTGCGGGCACGCAGGATAACTGCCATCAGCTGTTTTCAAGCAAGTCAATGCCAACTTTCTTTCACTTCAATTTATGATTATAGCGGTCGCAGTCAGTGAAACAAGTTTAGCATTTTTTAGACGTTAATTACTCTGAACTTTTGCATGAATGTGTTTTATTTAAACTCGTGTCACACAGTCACTAGCGTTGAAAACAGCAAGATCGATGGTAGCAGGAGACGCCAGACTGATATTTGAATCACCAACGTAGTGTGTGGTAGCGCATGCGCAGTTGTGAGGTGTTTTCTCAAGCTCAAGGTTACGATAATTGGAATTGCGCATGTGCGACATTTGTAAGGTTAGAACTGGTATTTTCCCGCTTTAGTCTTTTTGGTTGTCGCAAAGAAGCGGTGATTTTTTAAAAGAATCGGTGGTTTGTGTCTGATTAGATGTTTTAGAAAATTGTTGTGATCAGATCGCTGTTTAAGGTTGATGATACGAAGTTACTACAGTAAGTGTCTTTAAATTAGTTGACAAAATTAGTAAACAAAAGTTGTTTTTATTGCTAACCTCGAAAATACGAAACTTGGGTAGATTTTGATAAATACATGGACTGCTAATAACCGTAGCAGTCTGATAGTAGAAGCAATGTATTAGTAATATTTCTACAAGCGATTATTAAGTAATCGAAAAACTGCCTACATAATGAATAAAACTAAAATATTTAGAAGTTATTTTTGGAGCAAAATTTTGATGTTATTAGGCTTAACTTTCTGAAGCTATAATATCGCTTCTAATTAAACGAAAAACTATTTCTGGTGTTTGTAGCTAATTTCTTTCTGAATCGATTGGTGTTTGGTTTATATTTTAAAGATTATGGAAATATGAAAAAAATTAAATCATTAAAACCTGTCATTTTTCCAGAAACAAAATTCTTTTGCAAGATTTCTAAATGACTGCACTATTTTATGAGTAATCGGGTATACCAAATGAAACTACATTTATTGGAGAAGTAATCGTTGCATACATGAGAATTCTACGGTTTGTATATTATAAATTATGTGAAAACAAAGCTTCAATTTCATATTTTAGCTCCTCGCAATAGCGGTCCATGAATTTGTATGCCAATAATGTATGTGCGTTTTCTTAAATTTTTTGAATATTTATACGGATTCGATAGGTTTGTCACTATTTTATTTTGTTCGTTTTTTTAACATAAAAATATGTAAAATGCGGAATCCCACATATATAGTGGGTTGCATACCATACTTGCCTATTTTGTAGAAAATGTTACAATTTATTTTGTATTTTTCAGGGTTTTGTCGTTCTTTGTTGGAGTTTTGGCTGCTTCAAGTAATGTAAGTAGTTTTTATGTTATGTTTTATATTAAATACAATTAATCGGAATTTAAGGCTAAAATGAAATTCAATATTTACTCTTAAAGCGAGAAAAATAAGAAAAAAAAAATACTTCTACAACATATAAATTTATTAGAATACAATATTTGCAACATTTTCATGTATTTATGCATAAATACTTTTGTTAAAAACTCAAGGTCACACAAAGTACATGGAATTTTGCAGAAATAGCATTTATTAAAATACACCAAATACGTTTATTTTTTACTTTTGCATCGAACGCGAAAAGTCAGTAATTCACCATTGAAAAATTGGTCATAAATTGATCTGTAGGCCATGAAAATCGAGTTTAGTACTCGCCAATCAAGCAGAGTAACAATTTTTTATAATCTCCAGAGGTGTCACCCTGAAAATTTAAAGTAAGCCATTTCAAATCTTTATTAATTGGTGAAAAACGTCGATGAATTATGGTGGTTGATTAAGAACTTACAGTAATAGCATCCTTGAGCGATTCACCATATTTCGCCTGATAGTTTGTCTTGATATCAGCCATATCAACCTCACAACGAGTCGCCACAAGACGTATAAGTTGGCGGTCGTTGGTACCCATGCCACGTACACTTTCATGCAACATTTTCGCGTAAAAACCGGGACGATTGCGCACACATCGCACGATTGCAAGCAGACCGTCCTCGGAATTACCCGAGAACTCACTCTTTATCGAGTCTTCGATGTCTTTACCGCAGATGCGGGTGTATTCCTCGAAAACGACGCGTAGATGTGAGTAACTGCGTTGGCACATGATCATGTTGAATGTAGATTCATCCGTACCCCATTGTAGTTCACCTTTAAACATTTAGAACATTTTAGTTTATTTTAAAGATATTTTGCGTGTTGCTTTAATCACTAGCATATGTATGTAGCTATGTTTATATGTATGTGGAGGTGTGTAATTGTACCTGCTTGAAGTAATGACTGAGCATCAGCAGTCGCTTGTGCGATATTAACACTAGGATTTTCATCTCTTCCAGCCGTGCACAATGATGTTAACAAGCGCTTGAAAGTTCCGGAAGTATCGCCTCGCAAGTCCTCTTCCAAAGAACGGTAGTACGCTTGAGAATTAAATTTGACGTCTATTAGTAAACGATTTCGAGGAATTCAATCAAAAACTAGATTCTAAAGTTCAATAGTCTAGTTTTTTAATTTGTAAACTATCACTTACCAGACTGATAAGCAGCTGTAATACAACGTATCTCATTATTCGTCATCGAACACATGATCTCGATGAGTGTTTCCTCGTCAGTGCCAATTCCGGAAACGGCATTGTTTAATTCTTTGGCGTAAAACGCTGGTAATGGTGTCATTAACGCCACGAGCAGGTCTTCGAACTTGCCACTTGTCTCGCTCTTTAAGTCTTTGACTAAATCCTTTGAATTTTTAATTGTCATGTTAATTACATTCAATTGTCAAGAGGGTTAATTAAAATTGGTGGATGAATTAAATACCTTTCCATAGAGTGTCTTGAATTGAAGAGCAATTTCCAGACGTTGTGAATTTGTCCTTCGTCCAAGTACGTTGATAATTGCTTTCTCATCAGTGCCGAAGCCTTTCATGGCTTTTCGGAGAATTTCGGCATCCGCGCGTGGATCGAAAGGATTTGCGGGGAACACCGTTGGTGTATACTGTAATTTAATTGTCTTTACTAGTACCAAACTCAAAAACTATTTTGAATTTGTAGAATATTTCTTAATTTTTACTAGTTTACTATCATTATTTTTTGTTTATTATTTACTGGATTTGATTTTACTAAGTTATTGTTAAGTTACAATTACATAGTTAGTGTGAAACCAAAGAAGGAAAACTCATACTATGTTATGATATATAAATTGTTAGAAACGTGTATAACCATGAAAATGGATTATATTTGAAAATTCAGGATACTTAACACTCTGTATTGGAGTTCTGTAGTTCGCTAGGCTAATGTACAAAACAATTACGACTCTTACTATAGAAGCATTAACTTTATAAATACTTCAATTGATCCAATTATATTGAACTGTTCTAAGAAAACTTTATCTTGTCTAATAATCGGTGCATTCTCAATAGAAATAAGTATTTATGGAATATTCTTGAAAATTCATATACTCAGCAATATCTATGCCAAATTTTATAAAATTTCATCCTGTCAATTTCAAATTATTACGTTTTAAAGTTTAAGATTACATTCAATGAAATTAGATTGTATCGTGGTCGGAAACCTTTATCTTATATATAAACGAATTTTTAACAATTGCTTATTCTATGATTTTTGCTCACTCTAACTTCTAGTATAAAAATAATCAAATAAGTTCAAAATTTTATAGAATTTCATTTGATTGTTGAGTCATTACATATGAAATTTGAAGATGTTTAGAGATTTTGATGTTTTTTAAAACGTTTTATTTTCACATATTTTAATTATTTATAAGAATTATTATTACATCTTGTTTGTTCTGGAAAATATATATTCTGACATATGGATACAACATTTTATCAAATTTTATCGAGTAGTTTTTGAATTAATATGCTTTAAAGTTGAAAATTATATTTTATGATAATATATTTTTGACGTTTTTCGAAAACAATCATTAATAATTATGCACTTACTCGTAGTAATTGTAACATTTTTTTATTACCTTAGAAAATAAACCTGTACAATATCCACACACAATAGTTTTTGAGTTATTACGTTTCAAACTTTGAGATTATATTTTATAAAATTTGATTTTGACGTGTTTCGAAAACGCTAATTTTTTTCTTTATAATATAATTATTTATAATAATTGCAGTTATATATTTATTATTCGGGAAAATAGATATCCTCAACAATGTTTTTACAAAATACTAGCAAATTCCATCAAGTAGTTTTCGAATTAATAACCTTTAAACTTGAATATTGTCTGTCAATATAATTTTAAATAGCTGACATATAAAATATTTAAAAACATTATAATTTTTTTCACTTTAACATTTATCTCACCTTAATTTCCGCTGGGGTATGAGTATTTCCGTTACCACCCCCGTTTCCACCACTCACACTGCCGACAGGCGGTTGATAGCTACTTTCATTGTGTTGCGGTGGTGGCGCACCCGCATAACCGGGTGTACCATAACAGCCAGCAGCTGCTGGTGGAGGATATCCGGGTGCGCCACCCGGTGGTGGGTAGCCGGGCGCACCACCTGGTGGAGGGTAGCCGGGCGCGCCTCCTGGTGGTGGATAGCCACCACCACCATAGGGCGGGTAGGGTGCAGGCGGCATGCCGCCATACGGCTGCGGCATGTACATCGGCGTGCTCATCGGCATGCCCAAACTCGGCGGGAACACGCCCTGCGGCGGCGGATATGGCGCGCCGTAGCTCGGGTACGGCATGCCGCCGCCCGCCGGCGGATACGGCGGCTGGGAGCCGTCTGGCGCCTATGAAAATCAATATCTGATTGCTTTTTTACCACGTATTTTTTGGAGGACAGTATCGATTTTAGAAATATTTATGTTGACAGGAGATAAAAGGTACATATTTGGAAATATTCGAGTTTTTTTTAAATGAACGAATTCACGACTATTTGAAATTTTATTTTTCCAATATATAGTTATAGTGTAGTTAATAGTTTATATTATTAAAAATGTTATACCAAATTTTGAAACCTAGTTTTAAACCCGGGTTTGAGAACGTTTTTAAAACCGGGCTTGCAAACGAGTTTGGAACGCGGTTCAGAAACAAGTTCGAAACCAGGTTTTGAAGTAAATTTACAACCTGAGGTTTGAAACGAGTTTAAAACTCGGCTTCGAAAACCGAATTTCCCCATTTTCAAATATCTCAAGATTTTTAAGCAGAACTGAAATTCGCATATCACAAACTCGAATATAACTAAACTCGGGTTTTCGATAGAAACCCAATATATAGGTAATGTGTACACGAAAAAATGTGAAAACGCTGCCCAAGGTGATTCCATTGTCAATAAACGGTAGCTGAACTATCGGCAAACCACAGCAGCGAAACGAATACATAAACAAACGCTATATTTGTGGAGGTAAACAAAACAAGCAATCGCGTGATGTGAGGATGGTATAAAAACTAACATTAGAACGTTATAAATTCACCTCAATTTCCGAATGTTACGGGCCTACAAACACACACACACACACACACACAACGCATATATGGCACACGGTCCCTTTAAAGCGAATTAATTACAACTCACCTGTTGATACGGCGGGTAGGACATTTTCTAACGCTTTAACGCACTGTGAATACACTCGAAACGCGAAAGTTTCGCCGATCACGCTCGTACTCGTTGATGCCAATACGTTTACTGAGCACTTATAGAGTTTATTACTAGTGCCAGCTACTGAATATTTGCGTTTTAATTATGCTACTGGCAGGCGGACGTCTTTAAGTAGTACTTAAGCAGATTAGGCGTTTTGGTGATTCATACGCGTCAGAAAGAGAAAAGGGAATCTCTAATAATTTGTGACGCGCGACGTGAATAAGTGATGTTGTGAAATTTTGTCGTTCTGCCACAACCGCAATGCTGATAGTGTTTCTCGAGGAATGGAACGCGTCACATGCGACGAGACCACGTAATACACATTACCAGTTAGGTGGGGATTTAGTCGAAAAATACGTTGCCGAGCTAATGGTAGTGGTTGTGGAATAATTATATTGAATTCGGAACAAGGTCACGAATGTTTCGAGACTTCTATTCCATCTATTGTTATTTAACATCTGTCTATTTGGCAGATAGGTCTAGGAATACTGGGTGGGAGATAGTTAAAAGTCGGTAATACAAGATTGTTATTTTTAATTTAAACTATTATTTTGAGGTAGGCAGCTTTATTAACTTGTTACAATCTTATCGATAAGAGTAAACGTTTTTTAATAAAATATTTTCAAGGATTAAATACTAGGTGGATAATCACAACAACATGGTCTTGAAAAGATTAAGTTTATATAAATACGTTCTTAATTGGCCTCAGATTCTGTTTATCATGTCTAGACAAGTGTATGTCTAGGTCTACGATGACTGTTGTTAATTGACGATGGCGAGGAGGCATCGTTTGTAATCACCAGAAGTGTCACTCTGCAAAGAAAATGTTTAAATATTATTTTTTTGTTTTTATAATGGGAAAGGAAGAATGGGTCCCTGATATTCATAGTTCAATCCTTGGCACTTCTCAGACTTCGAACTACTGTGATTGTTATACATAGTCATCTCTAGGATTTAACGGGAATTTTTAGAATTTAATTTGACTATATAAAATCAGGTAATGGGCCTTAAGTATTCATGGAATCTCTATTAATTCCCGGGTTTGTGTTTTTTACGTTAAAAAATGGAAGGCAGATCAAGATAGAAAAAAGATCATTTTGGAAAGAGAAACCATATAGAACCTACCCTAATCCATTCCGAAAGAGATTTCCCATATTTAGCTTCAAATACATTCTTCAACTCCCCGAGGTCATTCTCCGAGCGTGAAACGACAATACGAATTAGCGTTCGGTCATCGGTACCGATACCGTCCATGCTTTTGAAGAGGCGTTCCGCAAGATAGTCCATAGGGTCACGAACGCAGTGAACCAGATCGAGGAGAGCCTCTCTTGCCGTTCCGGAGAACTCGTTTTCAATAGCTGTCTCTATGGAGTGGCCCACCAAGTGATTGTACTCCTCGAAGATCTGCTGCAGTTGCGGTCGGTTGCGTTGGCACATGACCATGTTGAAGGTCGACTCGTCGGTGCCGAACATTAGTTCGCCGGCGCGGAGTAGGGCTTGGGCGTCTTGGTACGCAGTCTCTTGGTTGACCTCGTCGGATTCATCCCTTCCACCCTAGAATATTATGATGCTATGAATTGTTATGTAGTAGTCCCAAAGGAGATGTTAAAAATCAATTAGGTGAAGGTCTTCTATTGTGCGGAGTAAATTAAAATGAGGAGAGAATACGTACGACTGATAGTGAGACAAATAAACGTTTCACTGTCCCGGATGTGTCTCCTTTGATGTCGCTTTCCAAGGAAGATTGATAGACTGAAAAAAATGGATGATATTTATTAAGGGCTAGAAGTCTAAGCAGAATCGGAGTTATTTGGAAAGAATGAGAGAGGAATAGAATTTGGTGGTGACAAGAAAGAAGAATAGGAGTAGGACAGAGGAAAAGCCTAGAACAAGGAAGTCAAGGAACAAGGTTTAAGACAAGAACAAGTTTGTTTGGTTGTTGTTCGTTTAAATCGGATAAAACAAAAGTAGGAAAGAAAGATTATCCTAAAAGAGGATAACTACATGATGGGGTGATGAATCGGAATCTATATATATATTTGAGGAAGAGAAAAGAGAAAGGGGGAGACCAAATGAAACTGCCAACAGGAAGAGGAGGAAGAGAAGAGTAATGTGCTCCTGATCAAAAGGTAAACAAAAGGAACAAAGCTTGAGAACAGGTTAGTTCAGTCGGTGGTCCTTCGAACCGAATACAGATTTTAACAAAAGAAACAAGAAACTTAATTGACTTACGTCCTTCATAAGCATCTTTAATAGCAACAACCTCTTCATTAGTATGTATTGAAAGAATCTCCATGAGAGTCTTCTCATCAGTTCCCAGACCACTAATAGACTTGTGCAATTCCTTCGCTAGGAATTCCACCGGAGATAGCATCAATGCAATGATGACATCCTCGAAATTTCCACGAAGTTCACTTTTTAGCTCCTTAATCAAATCCTTGCCAAACATGGTCTTAAACTGCGAAGCAATTTCAGCTCGTTGTCCGTTGGTGCGCCCTGCAATGATGTCGATGATGGCCTTCTCGTCAGAACCGAAGCCTTTGAAGGCTGTTTTGAGGGCTTGGGCATCGGCGGCTGGGTCGAAGGGCTCGGCCGGTAATACGGTAGGCTGTAATTTTGTCATAATTAATCCTTACGGGACCTTTACGTGTATTTTGAGTGGTGACAACTTAATTTATTGCCTTTGTTTTTATAGAATTACTATAGTGATAATAGATGCAAGGAAAACTATTGGAAAAATATTGGAATAATTTTAATAAATATTGGTTTCACATATATTTTATTTGATTTTTGATTTGATAGAGGTGATTTAGAAAAGTTAGGAATACTTACGTTGTAAACCATTTTGGGTGGTACTACAGAAAAGATGTGGGTATGACTGACTGACGTGTATGTACAACTGATTGTGCGCTGGTAATAAAAGTGTTTTATATTTAACCGCGTGGACTCGTCTTGGTCGGCACTGAACTAGCGGTGGAATGACGGTGGAACGCGTTTCTGGCCGGCTGAACTCGTATACGTTTGGCTTGAATGTGCTAGGTTCGGTCGTGATCCTTGAAAGCCGAGAGAAACAAGTTTCGAATCGCTGCTGGTACGCATGCGTTCGTTAATTTTGGCTTTCAAAATAGCCGACAAAGAAGAGGGGCAAGTTGAGAAGAAGTAGAACATGATTCATAATTCGAAAAACTATTGTAGTAATCGTCATTATTCTGATACTTAATACTATATTACTTACCAAATTCCACGAATATTTGTGATAAAGTTATCAACACCAACGTTATAAAATGATGTGTACTTTGTTGGTTTAAGTTGCCTACAGCATTTCTGTAAATAATTTTATTTCTTATCTCTCTTTTTTTCTATCCTTTATATTTTATATAATATAAATGCATAGTGGGTTGCATATTGATGGAACTAACTTTTTTTAAAATTTTTGTTGACTTCAACATTTATTATTTAACTACGTTTATGGATTCACATGAAAGTTTGTAGTGGTTTCAAGGTAGATTTTAATGCGAATGATATTTAATGTTGGTTATACTCTTGGTATCGATTTAACCTCTTCCGTTTCCAGTTTGTTTTGTCCTATATCCTCGAAAACTCGGTCATATTGATGAGATTTTGCCATTCGTAGTCAACATCCTGGTATTTGTGTTCGGATGCATTCATTTTTGAACTAATTTGGTATATTTTGACATTTTTCATTACTTGGGAATGAAAATATAACCCTTTTATTTTGCTTTTATGATTTAAAATTTTTATACTATTTTATTCTTGAAATAATTTTTGTAAAGTTTAATTCTCTTCATTGTGACAATACTTTGAACAAAGGCATTTGAAGTTGTCAATATTTTCCTTGACCGGTAGTGCGCATTCTACCGAACCAACAAAGAAAACAATGCTAACAAAGAATATAATAGAGCTACTTGACTTTTTCTTCGAGTCCGAACTTTATGAGCGGTTTTACGACTGAGATCGTGCTGTACCTGCACCTCAACGAAGCGGAGATGATCTCTCAGCGTAAAACGCTAGCATGGTGACGAGCTATACTAGCGTCGAGCTATACTATATATAAAGCAATGTACATCAATGCATTGGCTATGCCGCGGATAAAGCAGAGAATATCGTGCTTGGTTGTGTATTTCTTGATAATGTGTTACATGGTATATACTTGTAAAACATCAAAACGTCGAATGTAAATCAAACACTGATTGATTGATTAAGAAGCTCGTGTGGTATTGCCCGAATGCCATTCGAAACCCCGTGAATATAATAGGACAATAGAGAAGAATAGGGGTACTCGAAACCTGTTATATCGAAAACTGTTATATCAAGTGGTCGAATCGTAAAAGACGGAAAATTTTCGCCCGAGGACGAGTTATTAGGTTTTATGGAGGTTAATGGTGTCCCTTCCATCTCTATACCTGAAATAGAGCGGAGATGACACTATTCGGCGTATCGAATCGTTAAACCGGAGCAGTAGTACTGCGGCTTGACGTCGAGCTGTAGTAGATCCAAAGCAATGTAAACGTAAATCTTGTTACGCAACAAACGCCGCATTGTTTTCGTTGCACGTTGCACATCCACATTTACACTTGTCGTTCGAATATGAAAGTCGGCTCAACGAAATATATATGGTCGAGACAAGGCAAATTAGGGATAAAAAAATCGAAGAGTGAAATTCCTTAATTTCACTGGATTAATAACAGCCCATTTCTCAAGTTGAAAGAAAACACGAACTTAAAAAAAGAAAAAAAAAATGAATTGATAGAGTCTGAGATATACATCGCCAAAATCGTAACACTTGGCTCGTGTTCACCAGTTTACTCTAAGCTCAAGCTCGTATATAGAAGCAAAATATAAAATGCCATTAAAAAAGAAGTAATGAACAATTTTTTAAAATAGTTTATTTCTATTTAAATAACAGTCACAATACAATATTCCGTTTCATCAACCTGATCTTCAACACTTATTTGTCAACATCTCTGCCAATCTGTTTCAGTTAAAAACCCTCATTTTGCATGTGTTTTTGTTTGTTTCTCCTTAATTTTCCTTGTGTTTTGTTTCTTTTTGAATTAGATTAAATATGTTAGGTTCACAATGGAGTTTACTGAAGGTTTCATCTTACAATTGTATAGGAATTTCACATAGATTCCCCACGTTTTCCCTTCATAACCATTTGTTTTAGTTTTTTTGTTGTTGTTAAATTACCGTTATATAAATAATATAATATTACTTATAGCTTTTTTTGGATTTTATTGTCAGACACCTGACTGCAAACTGAGTGAAATTTAAATATACTCGTAATTAGAGCGAGAAAAGTAGAGAAATGTACAAAACTTACATTTTTCTTGCTTTTGATATGAAATCAAGTCAGGTTTTTATAAACATTTCTTCAATCGATTGTCTAATGTTAATATTCGTAAAAATAGAGCAAATATACAAAAATTTAGCGATTGCATAAATATAATTTAGATTAATTTAGACATAGAAAAAATTTGGAATTAGTGGAAGAAAATTTTACAAGAGGCGGATATGGAATGTTCACAATATTTGTTTTTCTTTAATATTTCGCAATATTCGATTCATTCTTGCATTTTTTTTAATTAGGTAAATTGTAATTTGCTAAGGATTTAGTAAAATTTCTCTTCAGTTTTCTAGTCTGCTAAAGTCTAGTCAACTAGTTCTTCATTTAATTAGTTTATTATTCTTCATCATCTTCATTTTCAACTTCAATCCGTTGCCAAAACTGCACTTTTTTTCTTGAAACAGTTTCCATTTCTCCGAAAGATACAAAAATTGATTTCTGTGCGTAAAAATAGCGACGTTTTTATTTCATTTTTTGGTTTGTTAGTACAGTGCAACCTGTCATAAACGGAATATCACGTGACCAACCCATTTTCCGCTGTTAGCTGGTTTCCATATGCCAACGGGAATACGACAAAGCAACGGCGAGTACAGAGCTATTTTGGAAGGGGACAAAACATGTTTTTATATTAGTAAGTGTTGCGATTTTCAAAAAAAAAACAAAATAACATGATTCCTGGAGGGTATGTCATGATTTACGCATCAAAATATTCCGTTATACACAAATATTTCCTTCCGATTCCGCGGTAGATCAGTTCCGAGTAATACAGGTCAGTTTACATTACATAAGGCAGCGTAAACCAGCAACTGGAAAATTTTCTGTTTTAGACAGATTTCCCCATACATCATGTTGCACTGCACATAATAAATTTTACGAGTGTGGATGAACAAGTGTGTGCAGTCGCTACTTTTACGCCGTTTATTTGAACAACCCCCGAATATGTACTATTAGTTTAGTTCGCTTTTGCGCCCTTCTTTTTTGTTTTGTTTGTTGTTGCGCGCATAATTAAGTTTAGTCTTAAATATTATTTATTAGATAACTTACGTTTACTCTGCAATTTATCAGTCATTGTACGGCACGTACAAAGTGCTAAAGATGTCGCAGCAGGGCATCCAAAATACGTGCAATTTTATTTACATGCTGTTGCTTTTTTTTCCGTGATGTTTCTCCATCAGCGACATCGTTTAAGTTATAATTTAAATCTAAATTTTAAAATTTGAAATAAATTAAATGCATGTTTACGAAATTTGCTGGATGTTTGTTTGGTTTGTACGTTGGCAATCTTTGTTTAAGCTTGATGCAGCAATGTGTGAATTCTTTTTGATTAAATCTTTTGATTTGAACTGCGTACATTTTCTTTTTTTTTTGTTGTTTAAAATTTGCTAATAGCTTAAGGAAGGACTTCATTTACCAGGTCAAATAATACATTATCTTTTTCTCAGGGACTCGAAACGCTTTGAATTTTGGGTGTCATTGATTTTCTTAAAGCTTGTCTGATACATGTTTCAAATAAAAATGTCAAGAAATCACATCAATTGTAAAATAGTGCGGGATTGCCGCGGAACTAATAAAACTTATTTGAATGTCGCATAGGCGGTAAACATACGAATCCTATTTATTTATTTGTAAATTATTTTGAACTGTAACACCGTAAATTTTGTAGCTATCGACTAGAAACCTGAAGGAAATATTCATGAATAATGTAGCTATTGATTAGGATTATTTCCAATTGTTTAAGACCTGGTAAATGAGTTTCCCCCCTTTATAAAATTTGCTAATATAAGTAAGAACTATCACAAACGTCTAACTTCATGTTTAAATGATGAAATTTGAGATGACTTAAAATTACTGAACCTCCTCGTCTGTAAAATTTGGTCCTAAAAATGCAATTTTTAAATTTTCAATCATCTAGTCCTCATTCCTGCGCCATTTTAGACGTAAAATCGCAATCGCGCCCTTCTTTTTGTAAAAATTACTACGCAAACAACACTTGTGTTTTTGTTTTGTTTTCTGTGTATGTGAAAAATGCGTATGAGCTTAATGAGTGTTCTTTTTTTGTTTGTTGTATGTGGAGAGTACGAGTTGAATTGAGTGTGTGTTTTTGATTCCGGTTCACAATTCCGCAAGTTATGTCGCAATGCACCAGCGTCACACGGTGGTGACACGGTCCACTTCGACATAGCGCACGGAATTGTCGCTGTGTCAGCAAATCATGCCCTTTTCGTCGATGATGGCAGTGTCGGAGGAGGAGAGGCTCTTGAGGCGCGTCTGGAGTATTGAAGGTCGACGGCGGCAGCTTCGGTAAAAGAGCATGATGGTGGCGACCGTGGCAGCGATGAGGGCGAAGAGCCCCAAGACGAGGTATACCGGTGGTAGCTGGAAGAGAATCGAGCAGTGCGTCAGGGATTCGTCGATGCCTGATGGGCAGTCCTCCATTCCATCGCACCATACGCTCGAATTGATACAGGCGTCTAGCTCCGGGCAGCGGTAGAGGCAGTCGTCGTGCATCATTCGCAGAAGGCCGACTTCGTTTGGTGGCAGTTCTTTTCTGAAAGTTTGTGGAGATGATTCCATTAGTTAGAATGTTTTTTTTAAAGATAGACTGAGGAGGGTTACAGTGCGAATAAAAGGAGAGACGGTGGTTGAGAGTGTTTCAAAATAGAGGTAGCCATTGAACGGTCAGTTATGGGTTTGGAGTCTGCAAGAGGAGATCAGAGATGGAGGCAATTATTGGTGGAACAGGCATGACAGGCAGGGGTTTTATGGTCTATCAATGAATGATCTTGGTAAATCCCCTTCAGAATGGAGTAGTCAAGACATACTAAACAGAAACGGAGTAGACCCTAGAAAAGATTAAGCCTCAATCCTAGAAGAGGTTCCAAGAAAAGAAAAAGAAGACATGTTGGATTGGATAGTTATGTGTTGGATTAGAACAGTAATTCTTAAATGTTGGGTTTTATGGTCTATCAAAGATATATTTGAGTAGCTCCTCTAAATCAATCTCATAAAAATAGAAGTTATGGAAACCTTGAAAGGTCTTAGTCTATCTGATAGATCAGAGGCTAAATACTCTTCTAGATATTAGTAGTATACCAACCTTTTAGCGAGTTCCAACCACATAACTGAATAAGTACCCTCCTCACGTCCGTGGAACTCAACAAGGATGCTCCGTGTCAACTCCTTACCGAGTTGATCGATGGTGACTTTATCGAGTGGTTCCAGCGTGGACTCGGGTGATTTGCGGCTGGTTTTCCACCCCTCGGAGAACACCTCGACGAGATTATGCCGCCTGGATGAGGCCAGGTACGGACAGATAGTGGCCGAGTATCGTGGCGTGTGCACGGAGATGCGGTTACTCGTCCCACAGTGCTTCTGCGTCACGGTCACATTACCGCGCGCATTTGCGTATTTCATCAAAGTGCCACTGAGCTTCACATAGAGGTATTTGTGCGCCGATGGGATTACCGAACGTGGATACGCTTCACAGTTCACCTGCCAAAAACAAAACAATTTTACACGTTTGCAGACAGGCTGCTAACGATTTTTCGGGAGGGCGATAATTACATCGTTGGCAGTTTCGGCTGGATGCGTAAAGAGAATCTCCCCGCTGGCTCCCTGCAGGCGCAGATTGCTTTTGCACGTGGGCGCACGTATAAACTTCCACGTGCCTTCGAAGAAGAGCGTGGTGAAGTCATCGCTGGCGTTCATGTTGGCAACGTCGAAGCGCAGTTCGACAACGTTGGCGGTGGAGACGAAGCTGAAGGGCATGAGGGCGTCCCGCATGCCGCCGCCGGAACAAAAGCAATCACGTGGGGCGCCAGGTGCGTCGTGCCAGGGCACGTTGAAAACGCGCACGGATGCTGTGGCATTACCAACGCACTGATACCGTTCCACGTCTTTGGCGAAGCGTGTTTCGCAGTTGCGTCCCTTGATGATCAGTTTCGTGATGGTGAGCATGACTTTCTCCTCTTTGCCCGCTTCGAAGCGGTAGACGCAGCTGTGGAGGGAAAGCAGAGACAGGTTGGGCGTAATTGAAATGGACTTGGAGGGAATCTGTGAGTATTAAACTTGGGTAAACAGGTACCTTAGATTCTTGGCACCGCCACGACCGTAGAGGAAAATGTCCCGTGGGGAACGGAACTTATGTGATTCTTGTGTGCTGGTGAATCTACGATTGCAGAGACCCTCACCGAATGGCTCGCCGTCCAAATGGAGGTCCACAAACTCGTAGAGGGCTTTAAATTTCACCGGTCTGTAATAGAAATCGCAAATTTGAGAAGTTTTTGCTACGTTGGGTTTTTACGACTGCTTACCTCAGCGCCGATGAATCAGAAAGTTTGAGCTCCAGCGTTAGACTGTCCCCAGTCGATAGGAAACTCTCGGAAAGGGAACAAGGACGCGGGAAACGCGTCTCATTCGCCAGAATCGAGTGATCGCATGTTCGGGGCACATGCTCCTTGCAATACCTCGCCAAGAGTGTAACATTCTTGCTTGTCCCGATTGGGGTCTTGTTCTTTACTTTATCTTTGCTACTGTAACAGAAAATTACGTTATTTCCCTCGGCGATAGAGCGTAATCGCAATCGCTACCAGAATAAATCGTTGCAATTGGTCCCGGACCATTGCTGGCCGTCCCAAACGTTTAGATAACTGCGGCATGTTTCCTGGTCGAGTTTTTGTAGGTCATGTGTGCCGGCCACATGGAATTTGACGACGCTGAGCCAAACTCGATAGCGTGGTGGCGGGAAGACTATGGCACGATGTCGCCACAGGGCATCGCCGTAGCGGGGCGAAAGTGGCACAGGCGAGGGTGAGATAGAAGTGTCCATGCCTTGAAGGTGATAGAGGCATGTCGTGTTTGAGGGCAGCGAGTGCATGGGACTCTCGAGAATGCCTTTGTTGGTGCCGCGTATCCAAAACTCACAGTTGCGCTTATTCTTGACGAAACTCGGCGCTGTTTGATTGACGAAAGTCACCTCTACTTCCAGCTGGAAACCGTGTAGGGATTGTACGGGCGTGGGATGGAGGAAAGTGCCGTAGGGTGAGGTGGAGAACTCGACGAGCAACTCGTGCCCACTGGACACCGCCTCCGGAACGGCCTCGCCGCCACCACAGAATTTCAGAATGACCGGATCTCGTGTCGTGTAGCCATCGTAGACGGTCACGTAGTCCTGTACGTCGTCGCAGGCGTGCCAGGTTTTCAGCTCGCGCGTGCTCGCCGTTCCGTATAGGGTCGACTGGCTGCGGATGGCTATGAGCTGACCCTTGGGTTGGCGCACCGTGATCAGGGCGTGTTTGCCGACGGGCACGTCGTGTTGGCGCACTGCGTAGTAGCACGTCAGATTGCGAGGATAGACACCGGGGAAGTTGGGCGACTGAAGACGGCAGTGCTTGCGATCACAGTCGTTGAAGATACGCGAACAGTACGTGCCCGTGATGAGATCGCCGAGGTAGTACTCCGGCTCGGGCTCGACGGACGGTGCCGTTGAATTCGAATCGATGGCGATCGATGGCATTGCTGGAATCGCGATCGGGGGATTAGGCAAATACCTGCGGGGATTACATTTGTTGCCGGTGATAAATTACCTCCACCATAGCGCACGGTCGCCGCCTTTTTCTTGAGCAATTTGTATTCCATGCGATAGTCGAAGTTGTAGCCGCTCTGATCCTTGGACAGTCGCAGCAGGTTGACCTGAATGGTCACGCTCTTCGTTTCGCTGTAGTAGATCGACGGGCCCCAGGACGTGCCGCACCACGAACCGCCGACCTGGGGTCGATCGGATTCGGAAATTTGCAGTGCGCCATCGGGACAGCCGTCCGACGTGAAAGACACGAAGCGACCCAGGGTGAAACTATCGAATGTCAACTGGAATAATGGACATTGGTCATTCATTTTCCCCGAAGTTTCGAAAAAAAAGAGATTCTCATAGTATATAAAAACCAAGGTGGCATGGCCGACTTAATTTAAAACATGGAACAGATGTTCTTTTCCCACTCTGAAAACAAGCCTTAATCTACAAAATTTTGGTATCACAAAAATTAATTTCTTAGCTACAATTCACCGCATTTTGGGAACATCGGGAACAGTGTGTGTGGAAGCGGAAGTAAATTGTCGGGTCGGATCATTAATCACCCATTTTCCACGGCACATTTATTACCGCCGAAACAGATTATCCCAGAATTTGAAACAATATTAGCGGAATTTCATGTTCCTAGTTTCTAGTTAAATTTGCAAAACACCAAAATATCACTATAACCTGTCATGTATGTGGTAATCCAATTAAAAATTTTCAGTCTCTAATTATATATAGTATCCCTGAAATATCCCTAAAATTAATAATATCCCTAAAATGATTTTGTTACTTTCAACCAGTGTTTTTTAACCTTTTCTTTTATCCTATATTCCACTCTATTTCCATTTCCGGGTTGACGGACCAATAGTCAAATTTGCGTCAAATGAGACCCCTATGTGTTCCACGATGGGAAAACCTACTCTAAACTGTTGTAATCAACTTTTACGACTATATTTGGACGTTGTATGATTAATGAACGTACAATTTGATAGTCCCTTTTATGTTGTGACACATTTTTGACGACAGAACTGTGTAACCTTTCGTAAATCTATTTAGGTTATAAAACGCTACACATAAAACCAACACAACCTATTCCCAATGGTTATACACTCTTAAAAACGGATGTGTAAAGTTTGGGACTCCTTTTATGTCCTTATAAAAGGTCTTAACGTAAGGGTATTTTGCTCGCATTTTGACGTTGTAGTACTAACATGATGTTTTTCGCTATGGCCTCTAAATGCTGTAAGACTTATCATCGATTTTTCTTGAGACCTCTGGCATTACCGGAAGGAAATGTCATCAACCGAGCACGTAAATCACGAGTTGATTTAACAAGTTTGAAGATCTTATTCTTGGAAAGTTTAACCACAAACGATGGTGGTTATGTGTAGCATTATGACTGTCCTTGTATAGTAAGTACTTCTACCTGTCCCCTATTAGTTGTTCCCTTTGGGAGTTGTCCACTTCCATGCTCAATAACGAGAGTTTGAGGATGTCTTGTTTGTCGAAACACAGCTACACCCTTTCATCTTGAGTTGTGTTTACTCAGGGCGGGAGTAGGGAATAGGGCATAGGGAGTTGGAGCAGGATGTCCTTCCGAAAAGGGAACTATAAAGTACTTTGGCTTTTATCTTTTGCGGTTTTATTGTTTGAATTCGAGGGTGAGATTACCCATGAGGTTCCGGAGAAGTGGGAGGTTTTATGGGATGTGGTTGCCGGGAACGAATACTTTATAAACGAGCAGGCATGTAGGTGGCGCCAGTGTAAAGTATTTTGAAGGCTTCGCAGCCGGCGTATTACATCGGCTGTGGTTTAGCGTAGATTCGACGTCGACGGAGGCGGTCGCCAGAAGGGACACGTTAAGCAGATTCAGCTTGCGTACGCCCTTCTATACCTTCATATATTATCCCTTTTTCCAATGGAGGGCTTAGGGTGTTATGTTACGTCTACTAAATGTTTCCAGAAAGTTTTCTTTTTTGCCAAGTTTTCTTTTTTATATGAAATTGGTATTTTGTTCATACAGATAAATTCTTAATAATAATTCTTAATAATTCTTTTCTTACAGATAAAGTAGTTCTCAAACTTTTTTAGTCGGGTATATCTTCAAAACTTGTCTATTGCCTCCGGCCGGATTCACAAACTTTATCTGATCGGGGAGAGCTTAATTTGATAAATAGTGTCTTATCATTAATTTAATTTAATTTATTGCGAAAATATAAATGACGATGTTGCAGTTTTTTTATATTCTTTGGAAGATGTCATTGTTTATTAGTTATTCTTTGTTAGTTAGTTCTTTATTTTTTATATTATGTTAATATTAACTGTAATATCGTTTCAAGTATTTGAAAGAAAAAATCCGATGTCTCCGACCGGATCATCAAATTTTATCATTATCTGCGAGGGTGAACATTAAAAAATGCAATTACATTGATAATAGTCATGTAAGCAATTATTAAAAAATAATTTATAAAAAAAAAAGATGTGCACAACCTGATGCAATGATGCTTCCGACTGGACCCGCTTTATCGGAGCGGTTTGGAGTTAGAGAAAAGTAAATAATATATGATAATAGTCATCGAACCAATAAATAAAGGTAATTTAAAGAGGAAAATTATATTCGAAATTTTGACAACCACTGTTTTTGTCAATACCAACCAATATATCTTGTCGAACATTTTATTGACATTTTCTCCCTTGCATTTCGCCGAAATTGCGTCTAATAAGACGAAATACCCTTGAGAATGCTCACATCTTTGCATATAAATCGCCTGGGGATATTTGAAAGGATATATTGTGGGGTATATGGTAACGTTTGCCAACCTGAACCAAGTCGCCATAATCGCCTCCAGCTGCTTTGAACGTCAACAGACAGATGAACGGGATTTTGTCCTCTTTCGGTCGATGCAACTCGAGATCATATGTGATGCCCACTTCGCCGTAGAATGTTCTGTTACACGCTGAAACAAGCCATTTATTAAAACCCTTTCAAAAATCCGTATAAAAGACTTTTATCTAAAAAGAAATTAAATTGTAGGACTGTAGAAACTAATTGCACTCAAGGGAAATCATCAAAAACCTTTTTGCAAATGACAATTGTGAAATTTACATAAAGTCCTTTGTGCTATTTTTTCCGGGTCGTCCGAAAAGACAGGGGATCAAAAATTAAAACCCAATTAAACTGTTTAATTCCCTTTCGTAACCTCCTCAATAAGAACGTTTTTTTATTTCGTTTTGCATCACTTGAGGATGAATGAAAAAAGGATGAATGACATTTCGCAAGTAGTTTATGCTGACAATGGAAGCTTTTTTTTCAAAATGTTTTATTTTCGTTGATTATAAGAGTTATGTACAGAATAGAGGTAGGTAATATATCATTCTATGTTTTTCAGACTTTTTAGAAAGATTTTTCTGTTTGCAAGCGTTTTTATTAAAATGTACGAATGCGATTTGCATAAAATTTAAGCGTTGGACGGTCCCATGTTTCAGTGTGCTCGAAAATCCTCTTAACTTGATGTCCGTCTCGCACGTGCGACGCATGCACATGTGCGAAATTTGCTGTAATGTATGCGGGACGCACTTGTTTTCGTTTATAATTATTTTTGCTTTGCTGCTAATTGTATTTGGTCAATTTACGTGTTTTTTTGTGAAGTTTGTGGGGGTTTAAACGTGCTGTGAGTAATTGGTAAATTTGAATATTCAAATTTCATTGAGTTAAATTGAATTACATTAAGTTAAATCGTGTTTTGGGTAGATTTTAATGGAATTTAGTAAAATTTAGCATTTTTATTTACATTAACCTAGCCCAACTTAACCTAAGAAGTAAATTAATGTATGTGTATGTGTTGCATTTGTGTATATGTGAATGTGTGTGCATGTATGCATATGATTATGAGTGACTATATGTGTAGTCTATATGTAGTCGCCGTTTTTATAAACATTAATTTATTTAAAACTTCTTTTATACATTGATGCACAATTTCAATATCTACCGAAATTTTCGATGAATGCCGTCAACCAATATCAATCAACCAGCCTTCAATGACACGATGTTAACCATTAACATGCTGTCGAGCAAATGTAATTAACGTCCGAATTACTGTAGTCCATATATGTATTTAGTCATCAATTTACTCTGTTAACTGCTAATTGACTGCTTGTGTGCATATGCTTTCATTACCTTCACGTAATATAAACAACATTCGAATTATTACATTATGGGAAGTTATTACAATGGGAGATGTAGAATAAAGAGATGTCGAAGAAAAACTGAATACGCTTAGTCATGTAACACTCTTCCAAAATGGTGGTAATTCGCCGTGGGTTGCCGCAACTCTCCTAGCAAATTAACATGAATTATTGCTGACAATCGCAATAGTGCATGCAATGCCACGCAGTGCCGTTGTTGTGTATGATTGCATATTTCATCCGCCGACATTGTTATTCGATTACGGGCGTTAATTGCTAATTGGTGCAGCGTGTTGTCTGTCAATTTAGCACGAATGTGCGTTTATTCGATAATTGTTTGCATTGTTGGCGCATGTAAATCATTTAATATCTTTTATTCTTTTATAAAGTTGTATAAAAAACCGTTCTATTTAAGTCTTTAAATGTTTATTGCTATATTTTAAAAATGACAGTACACATTTTTGACAGCTGCCAAATAAAGGAAACGTAGGCAACTTTTCGTACAGTAAACATTGCCTCTTGTTATTTTTAAGTTTCGCTTGTTTTATTTTTCGCATGTTTTTATTTATTTTTCACATGTTTTCAGTATGATTCGCATGTTTTAAATATTTTTCGCATTTTATAAAAATATTTTCGTACATTTTTATGTTTAGCATGTTAATTTTGTTTCATTATGGTAATTTTTCCCTCTAATGTTATTGGCAATGCATAAGAAAGTTTGAGCACTCTAGCGTATGACCTATTTTTCAATGTACTGGACCTTTTTGGTTTTTTCTGTTTAGGGAAGAGGAGGGGAGTTGCTTTATGGGTTTACCGCGAGTTGTGCCTGGAAAACGTGTTGTGAGTTGAGAGGAATTGACAATAAATACGCGCTGTTGTATTCACGAGCCATCGTCCCGCATTTTCGTGCATTCGTTTGATTGCTGCTGAAGTACATGAGAGAGCAGAGAGCGACGACGTAATAAAATTTCCGTTTTTCGCTCTTGCGTTCGCATGGTGGAAATTTGTGCAGCGAACGTTTGGTGGCAAGCTGGGAAATAACGAGCGTCGACGCGTATTACTATTACGCAAGTTTTGCGTGCCACATTTTGACGTTTAAGTCTTTCCTCTTTACTTCTCTACTTGCTTGGTTGCTTGCTTTCTTGCTTACTTGCATAGGAGTTAGTTATAAATTGAGTACATTGAACGCTATATAAGTTTACTGAATGTAATTAGTTTGTGCCGTTTTAGGAGATTTCATGTCACTATTAATTGATTTTGCGTGAAGTTTCAATATCAACAGGAACATCAACTTCAAGTTTGGGATTATACCTCCGAGTTTTAGTGTAATCAAATTTTCAACGACGTTGTGTGGAAATTTGATAAATTTGCGTTTGATTATTTCATGATCCATAACGTTATATTAGTTATATTAGGATATATGTTAGATTTCGTTGCCATTGGTTCATCAATCTTGTCTTTGTTCTTTTTGTAGTTGATTTTTTTCTTTATGGTTTTGGAGCATTTTTTGTTCTTTTCTGTTAGAATGAATTCAGTAACTTGTTGGGAATATAAATAGCACTTGCAAACTACAGATCTTCCAAGGATAACCACAAAAAGGAAACAATCCGTAGCAAAGCAGAGAAAGAACAATGAAAACGGTAGTTGCCTGTGTTTGTGGCCCGTTTTCGACGACACATTAAAAAGTTGGCGGAAACGACCGACGCGACTGGGGGACGGCGAACTTTTCCACATTCCCGGGACGGATGCTGAAGCCAATATCGGGCATTTTTCAAACTTTGGCCAGCGCTTAAATCTTGGCCGGGTGAAAAATTGGTGCGAGCACAGCATGGTTTAAACGTTTTGGCATCCCTTCCGGTGTAATTCGTCCTCGACACACCAAACCCATCCATATCCACCCTAACGCAACTACTACAATCACATGTAGAATTGCAAAAATGTTATTTCTGCAAATATTCCTTATTCTTCAAACATTTCTCTAAATTTTTGCTTCATTGGAAGAAATGAGATGAAGTTTTAAATTTTTGAGGTTAAAATAGGAAAAGAAGTTTATTTCAGTTGGAGATGAAAAGGTACAATAAATATGTTTGAGAGTTTCTGGAATGGACCAGTAACATTTTGGAAACGAGAGGATATAAATAATGGCGACAGGAACAACATGCTGGTGCTCTCCCTGTGAAACGTGCATGTTTTTCAATTTCGTTGTACAAATGTCCGACGTGTTATCCACACTTGTTTTATTCCTCTTTTTTGTGTTCTTTATGTTGTTACATGCTACAAAAAATTTTCATTTTGCGATGTTTTCTTCTGTTTCGATGTTTTTTTTTGCTATGTTTGTTGAAAAATAATGTTTTTAATGGCGATTTTACTCTTGTCTAGCCATTTAAACATCTTTCCACTCTTTACATTCTATCAGCTATCTTTACGATCTGGAAAACGTTTTCGTCTAGTTGGCGATTAAGCTCGTCTGCTTTTTTCTCATTCCTCATCTATCCCGCATCTAGCCCTCATCTATCCCTCATCCATAGCAACGAAATCACCCCCTGATAGTCGATAAGGGAAAGCCCAGATTAGGACAGAGGAGACAATGATTTGACTTACGTGTGCAATATCGCGGCTCGTCCGAGGAATCCCCACATTCGTTGGCGTTGTTGCAGAAGCGCGTCAGCGGCACGCACTTGCCGTTGTCGCACTTGAATTCCGACAGCTTGCAGGATTTTGATTTTTGTGCCCCGCCTCCGGATACTGCGACTACGACTAGCAGGAGCGTCCATCTCCATTGATGATGGCCTGTGAACATACAAAAGCGAATGGATTAGATTCGATCTTTTATCCTGTTCTATAGACGAAGGACACGGTAAACATGATTTGATCGGTTTGGTTAATCGTGTATAATTTGATTTGGGTTTGAAAGGTTAGATTTTGCGGTGTTGGATTTCACGCTTCGGTCAGTTATTGGTGGGTTTATACAGGATTTGTATCACGTTTCCACCTTTCTACGTTAACTTAATCCTTGCTATCGTCTACTAGAAAATATGTTTCATTTAATATAATTTTAAACGTTTGCTTTCTTTTTTTACAGACAAGCGACTTCAGAAATTAATAGGTAAGTCTTTTTTTTTACAAATATAGTGCTTTCCGCAGAAAATACTAGTGATATTTCACAGCTTGATAAACGAATACGTTCTAACATTAAATAGTAGCTTTACATTTCATGATATAACACATATTCAACATGAAAATGTACAAAAAATGGGGTTCAACATATTTTTATAAAATATAGTAATATAAAGTGAGAATAAAAGCCTTGGGTATGATTATTGTGCCCGGGAATTCACACCAAAACGGGAAAAATCTGCCCAACACGAGAATATTATAAATGTGTATTTTAAAAATTAATTTCCTACTCATGAAAGAAGCAATTTCTAATAATTCTCACTTGAATTCTGCACATTTAAAATTTAATTTTTACATTCAAAATGTTTTATATAAAAATGTAATAAAACCTGAAAATATTAGAAAGTCATAAAAATTTAAGCATCTCTAATAAAGTATGTCATCCCAAAGCATAGCCCTAGGACGGTTTTGGACCTCCCGAATAGGAAATTAAATTTTAATCACAAAATTTAATTTAGTTACGATGAGATATTCTCTCCTTTGGTGCATATTTCCTTGTGAAACTTCGACATTGCTCGTTTCGACATGTAATATGCACATAACTTCACACGAAATACGTAATTCCCACTTTGCATGTGTGCCATTTCGCAAACATTCCCAAGCTATCCCTATACCCTTCCCTTTTCCACACCCTCACTACCCCACACCCTTTCCATCCTATCCACACCCTTCCCACCGTCGAAAACCAATGATTGCGACCAAGAGACCGAAATAATAGCACAACGAATTTATGAAAATACTCATCGTCGACACCGTGGTGAAAATCGGGAAGCAGGGGGAAAAGCGACGGAAAACCGTCATTGAGCCCCGCTCGCCCGTTTATATATTGATAAATCGCCGCCATTCGCAAAAACCGCCCCCGCCCCTGACAACCGCTCCAAAATTGCACGAACGCGAATCGAATAATCCAATCATCAATATTCAAGCAGCGCGTCGTATTCAAAAAATACAATACTACAAAAAACCTTTCAACTATCAAAAATGGCTTTTTGTGGGAAATATGATTACGAAATTCTAATTTACTCGACGCAACCGACGCGTTGGCGACGCCTCGAAAACACTCGGGTTTTCGGAGGCTAAAACCACCAAAGGTATTCCCAGCGAACGTAAAACGCGCAGCAAAAATAGCAAAAATCCACCATACGCGAAATAATGGAGCACCATAAATCTTGTTTTGCCGAATCGCATTGCGCCGATCCCGAAAACGTGCAATACTTGCATAGATCCAGTAAAGCCACATACACCCGACATGTTGACCCGGCACCTTTATCATTCCAGCACTGGTCGTTGCTGGGTGCTGGGTGTTTGTATAGGTATACGTAATACCGGCACCTCCACCCTAAAAAGGCGAACACAGTCGCATGTTGTTTGGCTTTGTGTTTGCCGGAATCGTATTAAATTTATTTCATTCCATGCTGTCGTGGAGACTTGCTGGGGTGTGCATATTTTTATTTTTCCTTCTCAACTCAGAAAAAGGCAAGTATTTAGAGTTGGAATACGTGACGTACAGACGCGAAATTGGAATCTTTGTTTATTGTACACAACGATTTTGTAGTTTATTTCGTATCTACACGAATAACATGGAACAAAGTTTTATTTGTTTTATGTTTGTGTAAATCTACATTTTGGGTTTTGAACATTTCGACAATCGTTTTTTTGTGTGTGTTTGTATGTTCAGTATTTTGAGGAATTGTATGAGTAATTTTGGAGAAATGTATTAGTAACACTTTTGGAAATTGCAAGAAACTTTTTTTTTATTTCATTGATGCGTTTAATTAAGAAATCATGCATTTTCGTATAAAACTTATGTCAAACAACTTTATTTTTAGTCCGAAGACTAGGTTATCGACCATGTGGTCCTTCAGTCGGTGCGGTGTTTATTTGTTGAGTAGTGGTTGTTGCGGAATTGTTTGTAGTGTAGAACCCCGTCCTGCTGCGTGGTAGGCCGAAGTACTACCCACTCTGCTGCCCCGGTGGGCAACTTATGTCATTATATCAAAGCGCGCTTGCTAGGCAGTACACTGGTTCTCCACGTATCCATCATGTATTTGAACGTTCATATATTGAAAGAATCTGCTAAAGGAATTTTTCGAATTTTTCCAACGTTTGCCCTAAAATATTTCTATACTTGGACACAAGTTGGTAAAATTCTACACTTGAGAATTCTGTTGAACTCTAATATTTCATATATTTCTGGTATTTTTAAATAATTCATTGATATTTCGAATATCACAAAATCAGACATAACGAAAAAAACACATTTTTGCAAAAGAGAAACGATTTTTTCCCAAAACTACTAACACAAATCATCTTAACTAAATTAAATACTATAATCTACTTAACCTGAGCCTTTTTGCAAAAGTAACCCTCTAGAAAAATTACAAAATTTACTTATATTTAATGTTTGAAATCATGTATGATTATTTAATCTAAAATCAAAGTTAAAATATACTCAATTTTGCATTAAACAAATATTTCTGCAATAACTATTCATATAATACTGAAATAAAAAGGCTTTGGTTTAACTAAATGCCTCGGGCTCAGTATAAATGATTCCAAACTTCTCCGAAACAATAATACACATTCAAAATAGAAATGATTTAAAATTGCTCGTTGTTGTTGGATGATTTTACCTAAAATAGACGTGCTGCCTAAATTTTGCGTATCACAACAAAGGTTTGAGGAGTTCAGGGGACGCACATTGTGAGCTCCAGCGCTAATAGTTATATTTTGGATTATTTTGTTGGATGATGTGCTTCACTCTTTTATTTTCCAAATAAATTACATTTAAAATCGCCTTATGGTTATTCCGAAGCCAAATTATAAAACGTGAAAATATAAAACGTATTTGTCTGAAAATACATAACATTCAACATCTAGATAAGGGCGTATTAATATTATTCTCTTAAAAATCCTCAGAATTTTCACCCAACAATAGTTAAAACCAACATAAATCCTCAAAGTGTAAGCAAAGTTAAACCATTTGGTTTAGCCACACGCAACATGCATTAATTTTTTCATCAACATCGAAAATACTTTCGCAACTCACGAGAGGATATCGCCATTGTTCCACACGTTATCGCGACGGCACCGACCTCCACGTTGCACGAAAGCATATTGTGTGTGGCATACGATGTAAATTACTAATTAACAACATGATAAATTATGCTTACACGCATCCCGTATGCATCGCTACCACTAAAATATGCACAAACACTAAGAAAAAGAAAATAAATTAAATCAATCAAGTTAATCACTTTTAAACTTTCCTAGCGCTGCAAAATTCGTAGGAATTCGTTGAGTATGAGTATATCCATGAATAAATTTAGCTTATTTTACTTCGTAGCTCTGGAGCTCGTGAATATTATATATAGTTTACGCTTAACTCAATTTCCTCCAACTTAATTCAACGACGTGCGCAGCGTGCGAGATAGGGCGTATTACAATAAATTTGTCGCAGGAAAACAGCGCTACAACGAGACGAGTACTGCGTTTCGTTGCAGCGCAATCCCTTAGCGAAAATTAAGCAAAATTTAAGTAAATTTGCGTCGGACTGCAATAAAGGGGGGATGGGATGCATCGAGGCGATGATAATATCGGGCGCTGAATGACGAGGGAGGGCATGTTGGATTGCGAGAGCGTTGCGAAACTATGAGCGAAGTTTAACGCATTTCCAGCTCGCCATTCACGCTTGCAAAGTGTCTGCGAGTTGAAGTTGGATATTACGTGCCACGTCGTGCCAACTTTACGCGAGAGCTATTTCAAAGGCTTTAACGTGGAATTATTCCCTTGAAGAGACAATCTGGACATTGTAAAAACGTTATTTGACTAGCAAATTGTAGGCAAATTTAATGTACTTCATTTAATTTTAATTGAATAGTTTTAGGTGTTTTTGGTATTATGTGTTATTAATTTGTTTTTTAAGGGGGTAACCTCATTTATCTGGTCGCAAAATACTCGATTTTCTCTATTTTTTCGCAGGTGGATAAAAATGGATGCCATGTTTTGAGTTGTTCACTTGTGAACACTCTAGTGGCGTTAATTTTGATGGTTATCGGAACCATCAAATGTTTTTGGAAAGTTTATAAAATTTGCTTGAATATGACGTCAATAATTTTCAAGAAAAAGTTGAAATTGCATATTTTTATGCAGTTTACAAGTTAAAGAACATTAGCGCATACACATTCGAATTTTTAAAGAAAGAGAAAATATGGAAATGTAAATTTTTCCAAAAAAACAGTTAACGTCATACTCCAGAGAATTTAATTATCTATAAAATAAGCTATTGTTGTCCTAAATCGGTTCAGTAGAGTTATCTTAATCGCGTACGCAAAAGACGCGTTTCAAAAACGTGTCTACACAAATTCACAATTTCGCCGAAGATGCCAAAAGACGAAATGTTAAAATTACGAACCGCTTTATGAATCGCTTAAAAGCAACTTACTTCTATAATTTCAGTCTAATTGTGAGAAAAGTGGATTATACTTTTCAAACCTGTAAAAAAAAATTTAATACAATATTAAATTCTATAGAAATTTTACCTTTTACCCTTTTAAAACTAAAAAAATCATACTTAAACACTATTATATTTACACTCACTAATCGAAAAATGCATATTCCCTCGCGGAACTAGCTGAAAATGCGAACAATACATTAAGTTGCAACTAAAATGAGGCCGAAGGGAGTGAGTTGAAGTAGTTTTTAGTGATTTTCGCGTGTTTTTCGCTCACCACGCCGCCGCCACCACCGCCAACCCGGAAGCAAATGGAAGCGGGCGGGCTCGACGTGCATTGTCTAAACTGCTCAAGCATTGCCAATTTATTTCTGCGGTCGGCAGACAACTGCTGCTAATGGAAGTGCGCGCAATGTAGTACGCGCGCGCACTTCGCGTACTAGTTTCGGGTACAAGACGCCGACAGTAGTCAGTCGAGCACGACATACTTCCTTTTATTGAGTATGTACTCGCTTCGCGGTGGAGTTATTGCAGGCTGCTGTTTACACACATTCACAACTGACATCATTCTCGCTTCGGGAGGTATTGCGAGGGCGGGAGAGCGAGATGGAGTGGAGAGAGTTGAGGGAGATGCACGAACGTTATCATCGCAATTTCCTGTTAACTGTGGCGCATGCAGGCAAATGGGTTCATATTTTTGTGGCTTGTTTTTATTCAAGCCAGAATTACTACAATAATTTGAAGGAGAACTGTTGATGGTTTTGGGTAATTGGTGTGTGAATGATGATTTGAAAAAGAAATGGACGAGAGTTAGGAAAGTTTGGTTTTCATGGGGGAATGGGTTCAAATCCGGTCGGCAGCATTATAATTTTCTGATTTTTTGTATGAGGAAATACTTTTACTTTAGATGCAACTGTTTAGAGCACCAGCGATTTAACGATTACGAGATGTAAACATGCCGAGAAAGATTATCACGACTGTTTTACGCCCGAACCTAGCCGAGTTTCAGTTTCTGAGTTTAAATGTTCTTAAACTAACATACATGTCAAAAGCATAGATAAACCGGAGCTTGGGCGTAAGAGCATAATTTACAAACATTACTAATTCATTTTGACAAGAGTCATTCCTTTGCCACTCTCGTGGCAAATATTTTGCATATCCTTAACCCAAATCTACTCGAAACTTTCGAGTTTCATAGAGTACACTCGTGTTTAAACGCGTCCTGCTCGTGCGCCTTGACCCAGGCTCTAACAAAACCAAGCGTAAACAAGACCCTGCAGCGCACTTAGACAAATATGAAACAACAAACTTTGGCTCGACGAAAACCCGGCGGTGGTAGATTGATATTTCAGTGCTTAGTCAAACAGCACACCCACACAGAGTGCGCGAGTTTCCCACTCGCAAATTTCTGCACCATTGCGCCATGTTGCAAAGCGCCTGTAAAACGCCAATTACGTTATAAATTACCCTCCCGCCGGCCACCGCCACCTGCCTTATCTCTCTCCGGGCGTTGCCCAAACAGCGTATACATTACGGTGTTACATTACAGTGGTCGTCTGTTGGGCTTCGGGCAGCTCTCCTGACCTGTAATAAGAGAAAGATAGATCTAGAGGGATAGAAAGAGAGGGGAACTAGAGAGATAGAAGAAGGTCTAGGAGAGACATAAAATGAGAGAGAGAGAGAGGGAGAGAGAGGAAGAGGGAGAGAGAGAGGAAGAGGGAGAGAGAGAGAGGAAGAGGGAGAGAGAGAGGAAGAGGTAGAGAGAGGAAGAGGGAGAGAGAGAGAGGAAGAGGGAGAGAGAGAGGAAGAGGGAGATCTAGAGAGGAGAAAGAGATCAGAAGAGATGCAAGAATTTCAAACCGAGTGCGTCCATTCAGGCTTGATTCGAGCGGTCAGCAGGAAGTGGAAAACAATAGGCGAGTAAATAAAACGGTTGTGCGGAAAAGCCAAGACTATAAAGACCCTGCTATTGCGACATCTCACCCCTGGGCACCCATACAGGATGTTTTCAAGGATATACGCTAAACTGGACCCAGAGTTTAGCAACGCTTTCCGGCTAAACGAGTTTAGTGGAATGAAACTACTCATATAAAGTGCATCAAATTTGATGTGGATATTTTCAAACATCTTACTCACGGTACTAAAGTATTTGTAGTCTAAAGACAAAATTTGTCTAGTTATTTTTAACTGCTCGTCAGTTTTTTTTTTCTTTTATATAGTAAATATTATGGTAATAACTTTAGAAAGAAAGAATAAAAGAAGAAGGAAACTTACAAGCGAATGTTTAATACTAAAGATATTTTCTTAGATTAGCGTTACAGAAGAAATACAATGACAAAAGTTTGTTAACATTTCATAAGAAAATACGAAAATGTAAGCAATACTAAACCGACCGTAGCAGGAACTCACGAAACTAGTCATCAAAATCGAGTTTTCTTCTTATCAAAAGTAATTTCTGTCATACAAAGTAGTGAGAACATTTTGACTTAAACTGCATTGAATACATTACCTAGATTTGCCTAAAATTACAACACCTAGAATTACGTCATCTATCAGTACTGTTATGATCAGCCGTAGGATTAAAAAAAACCGATAAAATAATATGCATATTATTAAACAGGAGTAGAAAAACAAGATTAAACATGCAGTTCTGCAAACTTTAAAATAATTTTACGATTTAATTTAATGAAAAGCCCTGTATTTACCTAAATTAGCAACTCTTGCAATACAAAATACGCCGCCAAAACCGTAAACCCGTGTACGTCCATGTACGCTCCTACATATCCAACAACAAGACACGACATGAAATGCTCGACGGTATTAAATATGAGTGTGATGCGCCGCAAACTTCATCTCTCATCAGCACGTGCCTACATCTCTGTCGCATACACCCACTCACACACGTGTTCACTTACCCGGTATGCAGTAGCACGTGCAGTTAGAGCGCATTAATTAAGCCTCGGGGAGGTATTATTTCATCCTCGTCGGCGTTCAAAGTAAAACAGGCGCCTAATTCGGTAGGACATGCACCCCGTCAATCTCATGTTATTTGCGCAAGCAGGCGCAATCATATCAGCTGTATACGAACCGCATATCTGCATAGAATGCAAACGCATCCCAGCACACCACATACTACCAGTGTTTGCGTTGGATAGGCTGAACACAGAAAAACAGAAAAATGTATATTTTCTGCAAGTTATGAGTTCATATAGCATAAAATTGGAAAATAGATTTTTTAGTAATATTGAGATTAAAATGAAGGAAATGTTTTAATGATGTGAAAAATTGTGAAGTTATAGTTGTATGAAAGGGTAATTGAGGAAGAAAATAACGAGGGGAAATTGGGAAAAAGAAAGAAAAAAATCATAACTCAGGTTACATTACCTGAGATTGTTTGTAGTGTATTGATTTCTATCTCTTTTTCTACTCCGGTTGTATAATAGTCACATTTTAGCAATGATTATGATTAAAAAATGGCATACATATCCTACGGGTTGTTATATACGTACTGGTAAAATGCGAAGCTCTGCAATTTGTCATACTAGTGAGTAGCATCTATACTCGTTGTACAATGTTTTATTACAATTTATTATTGTCTGATGATAAAGACCCGCGAAATGTTTTGTGAGCCGCGAATTTCACGTGAAATAAACAACGAAACTAAAGCTCTCGCAGCTCGTAAAATATATAAAACCGAACAGATCGAATTAGTACACAGCAAAACGTCTCCACTAAAAATCATGATTTCTCTTATTTTTAGCTTCAAGTCAAGATAATCCTCTCAGGGAACACTTTCCTCCCTTTTTAACCCCTTCAGATGTTGTCATGATCCTAGAGGATGTACCAGACACTTTTTTCCTTTTTTCCGTCTTCGTTCTGCTTCCTCGTCTCGTGATAGACGTGCAATTAACACGGTGGATCAACTATCCTCTAGAATTCCAGTCTTTAAGTTCACATGTCCTAGCAAATCTTTCCCACTCTAATTTACAGCCACTTTGTTAACTTCACCTTTTCTACTATTCTTATTCATTTCGGACAGGGAGAGAGAGTGAGAGAGAGAGAGACAAAGAGGGAGAATAAGTGATAAAATAAAGTAGTATCTATAGTCATTCTCTCACTCTCAAAATCAAATGTAGGATATATTTGGTAGGAACAAACAAAAATGCTTGTAATCTCCTTCATGGCCGGGTTTTCGTATCCCGGGATAGAGTAAACATCCAACGAGTCAACATATCCGTTTGTAATTTATGGCTGAATTTCTCTGTATTGGCGTGGTTTTGGCCGGTTTTTATCGAAGCGTTCGCACAATAAAAGCCCTCCTATTCGTAAATACAGGGAAATCGCGGTGTTGGTCGTAAAAGTTGAATGCTGGAAACATGCACAAATGTCGTATTTCATTAGGCGTTTAATAATTCAACCAACCTGTAAATCGTAAACAGTTGTGAGCAACTTTTACGGGTTTACATCTTTGTGCGTGGAGTAGGAGTGAATTTGACAACAATATTGAAAAAGTTTGGTTGGCATGATATAAATTTCCACTTTTAAAGGAAATTAGGCGATTTATTTTCAGTCGGTTAAATAACATTTTGTTCGCTTAAACTTCTGGGATGCATCTTAATGAGGGACAACTCGACAAAAATGTAAATTTTATGCACATTTCTAGGGAAATTTTATTCAACCACTGATGTTTTCAAAAAATGTCCACAGTTGTGGGAATTTAAATTTAATTTTGTCTTTTTTGACAGTTTTATATGCCAAAAGAGGGAAAATTAACACAAGAAAAAAGAAGAAGAAAAAGAAAAAAAGAAATCGGCTGAAGGCCATTATATAGTTCAGTTTTCCTAAAATCTTGCATAATCTAATGAATTCTAGAGTATGCTGCTTGTTGTTAGATACCAACTGTACTTGTAGTCGGCTGATTGCCTTTGTGTACTGAAATTTTCGTGAAATCTTAAATTAAAGAAAAAGTACTTAAGAAGATGATTAAGGACAAAAGGAGAAGGAAAAATGAGGGGAAAGAAAAAAAAAGGTTGGTTAGAAAAGTTAGGATATAAAAAGGACTTAATGAACGAAATTAAATAGCGTAGCAATTTTTGTGAACTAATGTTCTTGTTCTTGCTGTGAAAAGATGATAAATGCGTGTATGGGAAAACCATTTCAGCGATGTGTGTGTGTGGGTGGGGAAAAGTGCATTTCGCGCTCGTTTCGCCTTTTCTTGCGCCACTTTATGGCCCGTTTTCGTGATGAAGTTGACGCCCGTGCGTCACGATATGAATGGGCAGGAATCATTGTGTGATTTAACGCCTTATCGTTATCGTCAGGTCGAGAGCACGTCGTCATCGACAACGGCGATGACGATGTTCGAGCGACGGGAAATTCGAAAGTTTGCTCAAGTGTACGTTCGGAATATAACGTTATGTAAGGATGGGAGCATCACATCTTTTAGCGATGCTCCTAACTCTTCCCTCTTTGGTAACGTCATCACGAAATGCGTTCGTATGTTCGTATATGTGAACGAATAGCGAGCTGTGATGTACGGAGATGACTAGAGTTATATTGCATAGAATAAGATAAAAAGGGACGAGGAAAATGTGATGAAAATCGACCGGGTTGGGACTATGATGCGACGCTGAAAAGTCGAGAGTTCTCCGAGGTCGTTTGCGCTTGATTGCATCCTTCGCCCTGCAACACTCTCGTCTTTCTACGTCTTTGTCTAGTTTGCTTTTTGTTCCTGCAGGAATTTTTCGGAGTGTTAGTGTTTCATACATTCGAGTTTTGAATGTCTGCAGCTCTGGTGAAGGTCGTGGGTATCGATTTGAAAATTTGCCAAGACCTCGTTTTTCCAGCTCCGGGGAGAAAACGATGGTCCAGCGGAAAACTTGCGCTCTAGTCCCAGAACCGGAGGCCCACTTTGGCCCGTTTCTGGGTTACATAAAGCAATCGCTCGCCCTCGAGACGAAGAGTGAGTCTATCGGTCCGCAAAAGCGGGGCGATAAAGTAAATTAATCTCGTAAAGCCATCCAAATTCTATTCGAAGGAGGTCGGTTCGGTCTTCTTTTATGTAGTTGCGTTTTATGACAGGGTTTACAGGAGGAATTTCCCACTTGGTTAGGACGCTTTGTAACTTTTTCCTCAAAATTTCTTTTCCTTTTTTTCTGTTTCGAAATAAATTGGGGAGGAACAAATTCAATTGTTGATAAAAACATAGTTGTGAAACTATTAAACGTATTTGTCCCAAGAGGCGTAAAGGTATAACCGGGATCGAATCCTGGCGGATGTAGAGCAAAATGATTTATTTTATCAATAACAGTCTCTAATACCAATTACATTGAAAAAGAAATGAATAGAGCTGACCACAGGAGCCATGTTCGCAAAATCAAACAAAAAATAAAAACGGATGAAATGAATAGAGAAAGTTAATAATAAGTCTCGTTTTTGGCAGTAGTTTGTGTAATAAATTGTTTCCATACGTTGATTTTCGACGTTATTTATAAAAAACTGTAATCTACAACGACGTAGGATCAAGATTGAACATTTTTGGAGCTTGTCATGTTTCTGCTTTTCAACTTTTGCAACCAACATAATTTTTGACACATGTCACTGCGATTTCAGGATTATATTCGTCGGAATATGCGAGGGTTTTACATTGTAAGCGCTACGATAAAATACTCCAAAACACGACGAATCAAAAATAATCCTTACGGAACGATAGTGGACGTCTAGTGGACGTTTAATTCACATAACAAAATATTTTGGAAGTGATGACAAGCACCCTTTTGTTTATTTTATTTAAAAATATGTCGTGTTTGTATAGATTTAGAATTTTTAAATTGTAATAATTATGAGACTATCATGCATTTAGTATCATCAATAACTCGTAAATAGTAGCGCATCATACTAGGTATGCGCAGTTCAACGCCGGTCGGAATCATTATCATTGTCATTTTTCAATTAAAATCATTTTACTCTTCAGATAAATTTAGAAGAGCCCCTGGGATGGAGCTCTACGAGTGTACAACTAATCTGTAGTCAAGAATACAAAGCAGTTTCTAGTAATGAGCGTTAAACGATTTACTTCATAATATTGATTTTAAGTGCAAAATAATAAGCCTACATTCCTAGATTCACCAAGGTTCTGAACATCATGGCTTACTTGAGATTTAGGACTGTATGCCGTTTGTGTACAAACTGAACTTGCAGTCGGTTTATTGGCCTTTCTATACTGAAGTTTTCATTTAATCTTGTACAATTTTAAAGAATTGCATAAGTATGCTGCTAGTGGTTACTTGACTGTCGGCTGAAGGCCTTTATATACTGAAGTTTTCGCTATATCTGGCACAATTCTAATGAATTGCATGAGTATACTGCTAGTGATTAGATACAAACTGAGCTTATAGTTGATTGAAAACCTTTATATACTGAAGTTTGCTATGCACTCAGCATCTGTATAACCTTCTGCCTTGGCAATCAGTGAACGATGTTAACTTTGCAAATACACATTTTATTGACATAATCGTGTCAATAATAGTACAATCAAAGGATTATCAAAGGATTTGATCAAGAATTTTCAAGATATTCTGAATACCAACATTTACAATGTTTATAAAACAAGCAAATTTTTACCCAATATTTCCCCCAAAAGTTTCTATAGTACCTTATCCTTATATCTTCAAAAAAGTTTGTCATATTTCGCGTCCTGCTTGGTTGACATCGTGCACGTCTGCGGTTGATTTAGGAGATAACATGCGGCTTGGTGTGAACCAGCCCAACGATCTTAGATCATTTTAATGGCGTCCTTATGCACCCGCGTGGAAGACATTTTCCTGCTCGGTGGCGGCGGCTGCGGCGCATCTAGATTCAGCAGCGTGTGCCCTCTATATCCTCCCTCGCATTACAAATTCTACACTCAGCCACTTACACAATAACATCCACGAGAGCAGGGAGGCCTATCGGGGATGATGTTGGTGGTGCTGCATGCTTGATTATTTACGCCTCGAGCCGAAAAAAAAGAAGCGTTACAACCACAACCGTAAACGTGAACGCAAATTGGAGCAGAAACGTGTGGGTGCATGATATAGAAATAAAAGATACTTGAATCACGCATAGAAAGGAAAGAATGGAACAATGAAAAAAAGTTTATAGAATGAGAATGCATTCATTTTGATAGGTATAGAAAACTTTTTGATCATTCAATTTTCATTTTTTATTAATTCATTTTTAATTAAATAATTTCATAGTCCTAGATCTTATGAATTTCTTAAATCATGTTAAGAAATTTCTTGAATCCCTTTATGAATTTCTAGAATCTCTTGGCTGAATTTTTCATAAATCTCTCACTGATTTCAAAAGTGTACAATTTTAATTAAACCTTTCTTCATCCATTTTTTTTTGTTATCAAGTGAAGTGTGCGGCATGAATACTGTCATTTCATTCCCTATTTTTCCCTTGACGATTTTTTCCTTGGCGATTTTTTCCCTGCCTTCCTGTGGTCTCTTATCCTTGTCCGCCTGTTTGGATTTCGTTCGGTGTCGTGTAATTCAAGTTGTTGACTTTGCTTGCGCCCCAGGAGCACTCTTTCGAAGACGACGCGGTGGAATTTCGCCGCCGCCAAGAGCACGGGGAGGGTTGGGGTGTATTCACTGAATGGAACGCTGCAGGATTTTTTGCGTGTCATTCAACTCGAAGCAAAAGCCTATTGCTTTTTTTTCAATAGCCATGCCTTGGCCTTCGTGTCGTCGACTAGGCGCGACGTTCTTTCACGCAGCTGTTATATTAGTGATGGGTTTTTCCTCCTTAAAAACAGTTTTCCCAGGCTGTTTTCCAACGACATGGACAAACAGCATAGTTATTCCTGCGAGTAATTTTCCGGGATCGATACGCTCTACAAGTTTTTCGGGGATTTTGGTTTAGTTTTCTCACGCTTTTGGTGAAAAAGGGAGGATTAAGAATGAAATGAAGGAAACAAAAAGTCATTTTGGTAATATCGTTACGTTTATATGGAGAATCGCTTGTTGGGGGAGTAATAGTGTCCACTCAGTGGAAAAAGGGGTTGTTTTTCCTTATTTTTACGTTTTGAGGGAGTTATTTCCTTGTTTTTTTTTTTCATGAACGAGGAGGAATTATGAGGGATGATATGAAAACTCTCGGAAGCGAAACACGAAAATATTTACTAGTTTGGAGAAGAGAAAATTACTTATTTGCTCTTTTACCTCTTGGGAGATATAAAAATAAGAGGAAAATTTAGAGTCGGGTCTGTTTTTATTATTGTGATAGAAGCAGTTGAGGCGCATTTGAAATTGGTAACGAAATTTGTTTTACGTTGTTGACGCTGTTCGCCTTAGGTGATAAGACGCCAAGTGAGCGCTAGAGCGACCACGATCGCGGACATTCATACATTAATTCGACAATTCGTATTTTGACCTGCAAGTAAGCAGTAATACATTCATTTTCATTTCTGATCAGTCTTCCTGCGAGTTTGCGGTAATATTTCGTCTCTGATCGGTCGTCCTGCAAATAAGCAGTAACACATTCACTTCACGGATTAACGCAAAGCATTTTTACGGCGAGAATTACCTCGCCAATTGGAGTTATTGTGAATATAAGCTGATTCCACACCATTTTGCACACGTATTTCTGGAGAACCACAACGTCATCTAAGTGAGTCCAAACCAGTGACTACGAAGTTACAACAGAATCATTGGATCATTTTAAACACTTTCAAATTATAATAAAAAATAAATAAAAATGCAAATAATAATATCTAATATTAGAGATTTTAGGGACTTTTGAGATTGGGCACTTGGTAGCACCTTCTAAACCGCGCATGCTCTGCAACCCCTTCTCTGTTTATTTTGCATTGCTTTGTATTGAGTAAGAACATTTTCACCTTTCCTGTTTTTCGATTTAAATGCCCTTTATAGAAAATGGACTTTTCCCTCTTTCATGAGTCTCTTTTTAGTTTTTCCTGTTTTTCTCATGAATAATAGACAGCCAAACACAAACCATATGAAAACTCGAAAATATTTACTTGTTTGCAACTTTTCGTTTGATTCTTGTTTGAAAGACGTAAAGATTCCAATTCGTTTTTATCTGTTTTATTACTACCAAAGTTTTATAAGATCTCTTAACATAACTTCTCGACAATTTTGAACTTTCAAAAACAATTTCTCGACAATTGAACTTTTTAACCTCGCAAAACGGGAGACACCAAATAATTACTAATGAATCGGCTCGAGATTCGCATCTTATTTATTTTACGCCGGAACTTATTTTTTGCTGGAAAGGATGAGGCGGCTACTTGTGACTTTGGCTGGCATTTAATTAATTGTTTTCGGTTGGTTTCAAGCAAGAACCGAAGGCAAAGTTTTCTCATTTCATATCGGCGAGCCACTCGGATGCGACTGGAAGAATGGCAGAAGGAAGAGGTAGGGACGGTAGGGAGACTTGGAATCGGAAAATTTCGCGCTACAAATACACGCCAACAAACTCTTGTGACATCTATATTTCGCTCGGAAATAAACGCTAGCAGAGGAAAGTTGCGAGGCGCGTTGCGAAAGTTGTTTCCGAAATTGCGTTTATGCATAAATTACAATCAGCAACAAAAGCAAACCGAAGAAGACGCAACTTGGAGCGTTATGAGAAAACGTTTTTATGTCTATTTTCCAAGTTTTGAGAGAAGTTTCTTTATCGTTTAATACACGACGTTATTTCTTCATTTTTAATTTTAAGCTTTTTTTATTAGTGATGAATAATTGGTTTATGAATAATTTTATTTTTAGAAATGGAGAAAAATCATTAATAGGTGTAGGAAAATCTTAGGAATTATTTTTAATTTATTAAAATTGAGATTTATGTAATTTATTTGTATTCTGTTTGTACTCGAGCGGCGCCAAATACGCGCCCGATTATGGTATTGTGGTAGCAGTATGCGCATCGCATGTAACTTCAGCTCCATTCGCGCCGAACATGCTGAGCATTCACCCGCATCTTGGTGGCTCTAGTCCTTTCGAGTTGCTACAGAGTACTAATTGAAAAGTCTCGAATGCTTGTGAATTTTTTTGTAAATTAAC
This sequence comes from Mimaenictus wilsoni, assembly GCA_027575185.1. Lineage (NCBI taxonomy): Eukaryota > Metazoa > Arthropoda > Insecta > Coleoptera > Staphylinidae > Mimaenictus > Mimaenictus wilsoni. The sequence goes on from JAODAC010038462.1 coordinate 127,155, forward strand.
TAAGTTAAGGTTAACTCTAAAAAGATAATGTAGAAAGTTTAAAGTTGTGTAAAGTGATATTTAATAATTAATGTCTTTGTCCATAAATTATGCAAATTTATCACCACGGATAATTGCAAGGGCGCATCAACAGTTTCGGCCTACTTCCCCCACACTGTTCAGCGATTCCCACGATTCATGCGGCGATTCACAATTCTAATAGGACCACAGACGAAATTCCACCGTCTTTTGGTATTCCGTACTTGGTACTCACCGAAATTCCTTGCCGGTATCGTGAGCTTCGTACAGCAGCAGGTATCGTATGTAAATTTGACAAGCACTCGAGCCATTCCATTGTGCCGCATACATTAATAATTACAAGCGGCACTGTCAGTCGCAGCCCGGCTCCTCCGTCTCTTGAGGAACAGAGGAACACGGGAACAATCCGCAGTGCGGGACGGGAGTCCCAAATTTCCGTGATCGAAAAGGAGCTATTCCTTTTTGAAAACAGAAACAAGTATTGTTTTATACAATTTGTAAAGTTCCAAAAATTTAAATTTTTGAACTTTTCCAAAATATTTAGTAAAGTTCAAAATAGCATAACTTGAGAATGTTTTAAACATGTCTAAGGGTAATGGAACTGATAATATAAGGTTGGTGTTGATGTATGAATCAACAGGGCATCGCAAGATAAGAAGTGTCGATGAGCTCGAAAATATTTGTATTTATATTTGTATTTGGATCTGTATTTGTATTTCTATTTGTGTTTCTATTTGTGCGTACATGTACTGTAGGGTAATTTTCCTAAGCCGTGTAGGCGCCTTGTTTTGCATGTACACAGCAAACATCACACATTCCAGCTGATAGTTGGG